>APFE030621624.1:23826-129115 GCA_000404065.3 Pinus taeda
TCAGTATTTTCCATTAATGAAATGAAGTATTATTTCCGCTGCATATTTGTGTATATGGTTATCTCTGTATTTTGTTGCATTCCTGTTTAAATCCGGATCACCAAATGATTTGACTTTGAAGGGATCAAGCATAGCTGAGGAAGAGAGTATTGTTGTAACTTAGTGACCGTCTGGAACCATATCTCAATACAGCTCTGATATCCTTGGTCCTTTTGCTGATCTAGATCATTTTTCATGTCACCTTCTACCATGACCTTCTAATCTTCCTCCTTTTGCTGATTTTTCTCTTGAGTACATGGAGGATTTGATGGTAACCATGAGGGAACTCTCTCGATCTTTGATTATGATGCAGCCCATGGTTCTTTGATTTCCTCTTTTACACCTTCTTTTGTTGGATGTGGTCCTTCAATGTTGTCAATATAATCTCTTTCTTGCAATACTCTTCCTGAACTATGGTGAATATCATTGAGCTCAAAAGGAGTTGTTTGGAAATGTTGTGCCTTAGCATTGTAATTAGGTTGAGCTACTCCAATGTGTGGGTTTGGCAATGGTGGTTCGGGTAGTTGAGTGGGGGTGTATATTTTAGATGGATGTGGATGGGGTTGTGGTTGGGCAGGTGGTGGAAGCAAATGAGTGGGAGGAGAGTTGTACTGGGACCTCCACCCCTGATGAGGTGCATTCCACTGAGGCTGTGGCTGAGCATAAGAGTGAAACGAATGAGCAAATAGAGAAGCATGGTATTGAGGAGGATATGACCAAGGAGGGGGTGTGGACCAGGAAGGATGAGTAGGGGGACCTCAAGAAGGCATGGAAGTGGCTTGATAGGGATCGTAATAGGTCTGGGATGTCCCTTGCATTCCTTGCTGGTAGGGTATGGGTCCATGTGGCCTCC
Organism: Pinus taeda; assembly: GCA_000404065.3. Classification (NCBI taxonomy): domain Eukaryota; kingdom Viridiplantae; phylum Streptophyta; class Pinopsida; order Pinales; family Pinaceae; genus Pinus; species Pinus taeda. The sequence continues at coordinate 24,719 of APFE030621624.1, forward strand.
TTTGATTCATATAATAGAGTGATTCAATGGCTCCTTTGGCTCTCTGATATGCAGCTTTAAGTCCAGGCAAACAAAGGCACTGATATGTAAGATGGTATTCTTCACAGACGAAACACACTTCTAGGGAGTGCATTGGACATTTGTTCCTAGAATGCTTTCTAGTGCACCTAGGACAAAAGATGTCCAAAGCCCTCCCGGCTTCCTCTTGCTTCCTTTGGATCCGCAGGGTATCTAATTGCATGGCAAGAAACTGCCTTACATCATTCTTGAAATCTTCCAACATATTTTCACATTCACCTTTTCCAATATAAAGGGATGAGTTGGAAGAAAAGGTATTGCTCCCAACATTTCTATTTTCAGCCATTTGCTCTAGAGGAATGTTTACTTCTTATTCTTCCCTTGAGGTTCTTCAAATATGTCTTGTTGTCCACCTAAGGGTTCTTTAATCACACCCATCAAAGAAGAGAGAAGGTTGGCTGTGTCAAGTAGTGGGGGTGTTGTGCAATTAATTTTCTGAATTATCTCTACTCCTGCAAAGCATGAAAGGAAATATTTTTGGTTGATTTTTTCTTTTTTCTATTTGTACCTACAAAACTAAAATAGATTGAACTACAACTAACTATCTTGCTGAAATGAAAATACAGAATTGAAATGAAATTAGGAAAGGACTAATCTATTTTGCTCAAATGAAATTGTAGGAATGAAATGCTCAGCTACGCTTGCAGAATAGAAATTGCGGAATTGAAATGCTAATCTATGAAAGTAGGAAATGTCTACTCTACTTTTGCGGAAATGAAATTGCAAAATGGAAATGAAATAAACTACTTAGCAGAAGGTTGCAGTAGAAAATAAAAGAATAACAACAATCACCAATACTCTGACGCTTCCCTGGCAACAACGCCAAAAAGAATGGTGGGCTCCAGTATTGCAGCAATAATGCTGCAACTCCTGGGACTCCAGTCTTTAATTTTATCAACCTGGTAGTTCGTAACAAACTTGGAAGTGACGGTGCTGTATGCACAAGTACTAGCTCTTGCCACAGCTGTCACTTGGTCAGCTGGCACAAGTCCACTAGGAGCTAAAGCCAACTTCTATGAGCTCTTAGAAGAATCTTTTTAACTAATGGATGAAAGCTAACTCAAAGGAGGCTAATCTACTTGCAGAAAGAAGCGAAAAGCGGAAAGGAAATGCAAACCCTAACAAACCCTAGTTTTACCAACAAACGCTACTGGTGCAAGAAAAATGATGAAAGCTATAGAAAGGAATGCCATTGACTCTTAAAAAGGTAAAATGCATGTGACTAAGCTACTTCTAAAGTGAAATATGAAAAGAAACATCTTTTTGTATTTTTGAGTCAGTTGGCAGAATTATTGTGCATGTGCTTTAACTGTTTTTGACTGTGCAGAGGTGGATTGGTGAAAGGAAATGCTTGCAAGAGGTTAGGAAGGTTGGAAGAGGCCCTAAGGGGTCCCTAGCACCCTTCTTGATAGTTTCACAGTGATCGGATCTCAAGAAATCCCTTTCATGAGCTTCTACAGGAAGTCTGTAGGGGTTTTACAGGATGTTCTGGAATTTCTACAGGATGTTCTGTAATTTTCTACAGGATGTTCCGAAAAGAGGATTTTGGAGGGTTGATGGAGAAAAAATGGTGGGAAAGTGGAAATCAAGGTTGGATAATGATGTTAAGGGGTCTAGGATCTGGTGGTGAGGCTAAGGAGCAATTGGATTTGTTTGAGGATGGAGGAAGCGATGATGCACAAGAATGTAGAAATTAGGGCAAGGTGGGAAAAGTATGGAAAATGAAGGGTAAGAACCATGGGCTAAGGGTTGGAGTAGATTATCTGATGGATGAAAGGTAGATAGAGAGGTAATACAGGTGCTCTGCAAGTTATTTCTCAAACTGAACAAACAAAGACTCGGGAAATCAAGGACCTAGCTACTTTAACCTAATCTGATCTAAATAACAACAAAGAAAATGAATAGCAATTTATCATGTGAAATAGCTATGTAAACTAAGAAATCATGAACCTGAGAATGTAACCACAACTAATATCAACTTCTGCAAATGAGAATCTAACACTAATAATTGCATGATGAAGCAAAGACAGTGTTTTTGGTGGCAGCAAGGACACCTTGGTTTTAGCTCATGGTCCCACTGAGGGAGAGATGAGATCAGAGGTGCTTGATAGCCTTTTTCTGAAGATCTTCTCTGTTATTAACCTATCAAATCAATCTAAACATGAAAATCCTTTTTAAACATCAAAATCAATCTAAATAAAAAAACAAGATTTAAATCTAAATAGCAGATTTTATTCTAAGAATGCAGTAAAGACACATAAAAGTAAACAAAGAAGGTACTGGGCACTTGGGTTGGGCCCAACCCCAAAAGCTATAGCCTCCTAAGAGAGATTAGAGATTGTGCAAAGATAGATTCATCTTTATTGATCAAAATAATAGTTACATTCCAAAAACTGTCCATAAGGAAAAGCTCGAAAATGCGCTGAAATGCAGAGCTAACCTACTGCCTAAAACATGACTAAAAAAATGACTAAAATCGAACTACAAACTAGCTAACTTCTGCATACAAAGTGACTAACTGAAATGAGGCCCTAAGCCTTCTTATTTATACAAATTGAGGACCCCAACAATCCTCCTAAACTTCAGGGACTCGACTGCCAAAACTTGCAGTTAACAACAACTTTACTAGCCCTTGCTCGGCTGCCCTTGTGATAATCGATTTGGTGGCCCTTGAACTTCGAGATGATGGTGGAGAATTCGAGGTAAGGGCCCATAAATGAAGGGGACACCTTCCTACAAATCCTCTCCATGAATTTGGCTGCCAAGTGCTCATATAAACCTTTGATTTTGTCTACAAATTGACCAAAAAGACTACATAAAGCAGACATTAGACTTGTTGGCATAATGACTAACCCAATTCACTCTATTAGCATAAATATAATAAAAAACATGCAATAAACTAATGAGAATGGTGGATTAAGTCGAATTAGGAGGCTGAATAATCCCATATAATTATCCATTTTTGTGGCTCATCACCATTCTTCAACAGGACCCAACATTCCCCCACATGCATCATCAATTAATGGTGTAGCAGCCTCCTAAGGGTGAAACTGTCCTAACTCAATTGTTGCTTCTTGTGTTACAATAGCTTTGTCGGTGGGTTCTATCACAATTTCTTTATTTTCCTGGTCAACTTCCATTTTTAATGCTAGTTCTTGTGTGGCAGCAATAATATCTGTAGGCTTCTGTTCATCGTTTTCCTTCAGACCAGCTTCGGTCTCTGTTGTTTGTTCTTGTGTAACAATAGTAGTGACCATCAGCTCATGGATATTATCTTTCTCTTCCTCCTCTCAGCTGATTTCCTCCTCCACTATTGTTCCTGGTGCACAGCAGTGTCAACCAAGGGTTCATGTGTATCCATTGATTGATCACTGCCTGTGGATTGTGTTGTCTCAGTTGCTGGTTCTTGTGTATCAACAACGTCCTCGATAGGTTCTAGTGTAACAAATTCCCAATTTTCAGTTTGAATCCCCCTCGAGGTAGTGTCTATTGCACAGACTTTGAATCTAGCTTCCACCAACTTCTCAACACAGATTATGCACAGAGTGCTCGAGATTTCTCTCCTTTTGGCCCTGTCCACAACCTCTACCAAAGTATTCAGCCCTAGGGCTCTAGGCTCTTCCTTTCCTACAACTAGCGGTTCCCTCAATTCTTTAATTTCTTTTTTGGAAATGTCAATTTTTGACAACAAAGGCTGGGTTTGACTCTTACCAAGTGAAGGAGGTTTTTTTGGCTGAGCTTGCTCATTGCCCTTTTGCTTGACTATTTCTTTGTCCTTTCTTGACATGGATGGGGAATCGGTTTATCAAATGACTTCTTGCTGACCCTCAATTTCGAAGACTGGGGTTGTTCATTTGTCACTTCTGGAGTTTCCCCAGCCGTCTCTATTTGCCTTTGGCGAGTGGTTCTAGGTCTTTTTCGCATGAATTCTCCCCAATTCTTTCCCTGTTAGCTCAAGGCATCCAACCTAATGAGTTTAATGAGGCCATGGTTCGTAACACATTTCTGGATGTACAACAATTTTCACAGTTGTAGCCATGTGCCTAATATTTCCCGGCAAGAAATAAGGAAGGTTGATCAGCTGCTGATGGCGGAGATGGTTCAACAATGGGAAATGGTAATTAAACACAAATTTTTCCCTTTCCTCACAAGTAATGTACTTAATGAGGAAGAGAGCAACATCTACCCATAGCTAGGGGAGCGATAGCCTATCAATTCCCCTTCCTTTCTTAACCAATGGCTCAATTTCTTGAAGAAAATCCCTTTTTAGTGAAGGGTCATCAACCTTCCTAGTAAACCATCTCTTACCTTCTGCTGGAAATCTTGTTACTATGGTGATAGCATCTTCTGTGACCTCCAATTTCAATATTATGACTTCTGCTTTGTTTCTTTCCAAGTTCTTTACAAATTCCATGGCCACACCATTGTCCGATCCTTCCAATCTCTAGAAGAATTCAAACCAACCTGCATCTTTGAAAACCTAGCATGCTTCAGGGCAACCTTCCAAGGATTCTATGGACCCTATCTCATGCCGTATTGCTGCTTCTCCCATTGCCTATGCAATTCAATTCTGTTTCACCTACTTATCCTTCCCTTCGGCACACACTCTAGCTATTTCAACCTGTACTGCTAATTTCCTCCTCTACAAACACTCGGAATAGGGATTCAACACTTCCAGTAGGGGTAAATGGTAAGGTGGTAGGGTGGCGCATGTGAAGATTTTGGATTAATATTTGCCACACATGGTTTGTACTCCTTAATGAATTTTTCCTTAATGGTGAGTCACGGGGAGGTCTCGTCAATGGTGCCCTTACCCTTTTTGGTATGATTCAACATTAAATAACGATAACTACTCGGTCACATGCCTTAATTTTTGGATTTTTCAAATAATTACAAATCATGTGACAATCATGTCGCGATGTGATCTGTGTCCTCCCCCCCCCCTCCCCGCCCCCCAGCTTAATTATGATAGCTGTCCTCGGCTGTCAATAGTCATGTTAAGTTGCCATAATTAAAAAATAAAACGAATTCATTATTACCTTTTTGATGATGTACCTGGGTGACGTGGAATGAAGTAATGGGCGGTGCGATGTCGAATCATCCTCGGCCAGTGAGACGTGCAAACTTAAATACGAGGACGAGGCTCACGATGATGTTTTTGTTGTTTATTATAATAGAATATCTAGTTTTATTCCTGAAAAGTCATCGGTTATTACAGGTGTAACACTAAAGACAACTGATGTATATTAATTTAATAACTTCAGAAAGATAAAGAACAAAATATCATATAACAACACGTATTGCATGATATACTTTGGAATAAAAAATGCTATTACAGAGGGTGTAACAACCGCCACCAGGTGGTTTTCAACTGCTACAAAAATGTCTGTCCGCACTTGAGAAAGGATTTCATAGCCAGAATATTGTTATTATTATTATTATTATATAATTATATTTTTTGTTTTTGTTTTTTTGGAAGGTGTAACAACCATCACCAAGTGGTTTTCAGCCACTGCACTTATTGGAAAAATTAAATTTTTTGCAACATAGGGGGGCTTTCCCCTGTTCCTGTAATTTGTAGATCCGAATTTCTGACAATATTGACAAATGAATCCTTCGAGGTAGGTTTGTGATACAACCGAATACAGTGCCCATTTGCAAGCAATGATGTCCTTGCACTGTCAATGGTTACCAAATTTATAGTCCCATTGTCAAAGACTGTATCTACCTCATAAGGACCTAGCCATATGGTGCAGAGCTTACCCTTGAAGTCTTTAAACCTTGAGTCATATAAGAGAGCCCAATCTCCTTTCTGGAACTTCTTCTTCTTTATAAATCTATCGTGCAACTTAGCTCTTTGCTGTTGGATAATATTTGTTTGCTGGATAACAGCGAACCGTTTCTCCTCCAATTCATTGAGTTGGTTCAATGTCTGCCTTTGTGTTGTAGCCAAATCCAAATTGACCTGCAATGCTATCCTTAGTGTTTTGATTTCAAATTCAATGGGGAACAAAGGGTCCTTGCCATACACAAGTTCATATGGTGAGAATCTAGTGGTGTTCCTCCATGTAGTCCTGTATGCCCATAACACTTCTAGAAGTTTGTCAGCCCAATTTCTTTGATGATTGGTCACAGTCTTAGTAAGGATTACCCCAATGACTTTATTAGTTCTTTCTACTTGGCCATTTGCCTATGGATGGTAAGGCATTGTGATTCTGTGATGGATTTTATATTTTTTGACCAAGTCCCGGATCTTATGAGATGTGAATCGCGGTGCTCCGCGTGGACTATCTCTCTGAGTATGCCATACCGAACAAAGATGTCTTTAAACAAAAAGTTTGAGACAACCTGCTCCATGGCTCTAGTTAGTGCCTTCGCCTCAACCCATTTCATGGCATATTCATTACAGACCAAGATGTATGATCTCTGTTTAGATGAAGGATTGATTGGTCCTACAAAATATAGAGCCCACTTCTCAAAAGGTTTTATGACGATCTAGGGCTGTAACGACATCTCATCTGATTGCAGTGGTTAGCCTATCCTTTGACAACTACCACAACCCTTCACAAAATTCTTGGCATCTTGAAATATTGTCGAACAGTAGTACCCTATTGAATGGACTTTGTATCCTTTCCGTTTGTTTGCGAAGTGTCCTCCACGAGGTTCCTCATGGCAGGCATTGAAGATATCAAATACCTCATCCTCTCTAACATAGCATCTGATATGGAAATCAGGTCAAGTGTGATAGAGGTTCCCATCTATCTAGGTATCTGTAGCACTTTGTTTTATGATTTTCTTTTTCTCCTTGGAGGATAAATAATGGGGAGACTTCCCTACAACAATATAATTAGCTATATCCACATACTAATATCAGTAAGTAGAAATAGCAAAAATATATTCATCATGGAAAGAATCTTCAGTAGGAGTGCAACTATCATCAACAGTTAGCCTAGAAAGAAATTCAACTACTACATTGTCTTTTCTAGGCTTATCTACAATAGTGATATCAAATTCTTGTAACAACAATAACCAGCATGTAATCCTACCATTTGTAATTGGCTCATTCATTAAAAAATGAATGGCAGAATGGTCAGTGTGTACAAATACTTGGTATTCGTTGATGTAATGTTGGAATTTATTAATGGCATGCATAACTGATAAGAACTCCTTCTCGGTCACTGTGTAGTTGAGCTCAGTTGGAGTTAGATTTTTACTTATGTAGTAAATAACGTAAGGTTTCTTATCCTCCAGTTGGCCCAAAACAATAGCTACAACAATATCTGATGCATCCATAGCTATGTGAAATGACAGTTCCCAATTAGGTCCTCACAAGATTAGGGTTGTAGATACACAAAATTTCAACTTTAAGAAGGCCTGCTCACACTTCACTGTCCACAAGAAATCAACATCCTTCATGAGAAAGGAAAATAATGGAAATGTAAGTCTTGAAATATTTTTCTATAGATCTTCTGTAATACCCTGCATGCCCCAAGAAACTAGTACCTCTTTCTACATTTTGGGGTTGGAATTCTTAGAATTACCTCTATTTTTGTAGGGTCTACCTTGATTCCGTCAGAAGAAATGTAATGTCCAAGCATGATCCCTTCAGTCATCATCAGTTGACATTTCTCAGTGCTCAAGGAAACATTAGTTTGTACACACCACTCTAGCACTTTTTCTAGATTGAGTAATTCTGTTTCAAAAGCATCTCCATAAGGTGTGAAATCATCCATGAAGATTTCTAGACAATCATTTAATAAGTCAGACAAAAATCCCAGTGTCTCCCTTTGAAAGGTTGCTGGCACATTATAGAGCCCAAAAGGTAGCACTCTATTTGCGTAGGTTCCCCAAGCACAAGTAAAGGTAATTTTATCCTGGTCTTCTGGGGTAATTTGTATCTGATTGTAGCTACTAAATCCATCCAAAAATGAAAAGTATTTCTTTTCGGAGAGAGTATCAAGGACCTGATCTATAAATGGTAATGGAAAATGGTCCTTTTGAGTGGGTTTGTTGAGTTCTCTATAATCAACATAGACTCTCCACTTGCCATTCTTTTTAGGAACGATGACAAGCGGTGACACCCACTAACTGTCAGATATTGGATAAATAAAATTAACATTCAGGAGTTTTTGTAGTTCCTCTTTCACCACTTCCTTTAGTGCAGGGTTCATGTGGCATTGTGGTCGTCTTACTGGTTTGCATCCACCCTTTAAATACATATGGTGGGTGCATAGGTTAGGATGGATCCCTTTCATATCCATATAATCCCATGCAAATGCCTTTTTATACTTCTGTAACAACTATAACAACTGTTGATTTTGTTCAACAATCAAATTGGGATTAACATTAAAAAAGTTTCTAGATTCAATCTCAATTGGGTTGCTAGCAGTATTTGGAGTAGTTCTCATTTGTTCAAAATCTATGTCTTCCACCTCTTCCTCCTCATTTGCATTTTTAAAAGAAGCAACAGAAAGCGAATTACTAATAAAACCATTAATAACATTGTCTTATGTCTTGTATTTTAAATACTGGGCTTGCCCTAGAGTGAGGAGTGGTAGGGGAAGATCTAACTCAGGCTCAAACTCATCCCACCAAGGGTTGTACACATCCACATTTCATGTTGGGGGATAAATATTAAGGTTTTGGGTTACTTGGCCATCTCATATTACTATGGATCCTGTCCTGTAGCCTATGAATGCATCTGTAGTGACCAGCCAAGGCCTCCCTAAGATCAAAGGGTGCCCCCCCCCCCAAATTGGATTTGGGCTGTAGGATAAGGAAATCAGCTGGGTATCTCCATGAAGCTATCGTAATCGCTACATCTTCTAACATACCCTTGGGTTTAACATGGGATGTAGCTGCCAATTACAACATAGTAGGAGTGTGTCTGAGTCCCTGTAGCTCGAGACCGATAAAGAGATCTTTCACCATTACATTAATGGTGTTAGAGTCAGTCTTGTCAGTCCTCCGTCAGAGATCAAAACTCTTTCTGCATTTCATTTTAGGAGTCCCGCTCCATTCACTCAACTGCATTCTGCTAGGGGCATGCCAATAATCTAACGAAAAAGGTCATGCTTATCATTTCCCCTCATGTCTGGCACCTGATGGCTTAGGTCTTTTGTCAAATTTCTCTAAAGTCCATGACAGTCAATGTTCGATTTTTTTTAATGGACGAAAGTCATTTTCAGTCATTAGGTCTAGGGATTAGTCAATTTGGTCTTCAAACAGGTCCAATATAGCCATGCAGGCCAGATGGAGGCCCTTACAAAGTTATGATTCAAAGAGTTTCATCGTCATGTGGACAAACTTTGACTGTTCTTCAAAACTCTGTTTTGAAGAAAAGTCAAACAATGTGTCATTTGTGATAATTTTCAAAAAAATTGCCAGTTCATTTCTTCAGGTGCAGTCATGGTTTCCATGGCCAAATGCCCTATCATACAACCCCTGCAAAGAGTGCCGAAAATTTCATCAATCTAGATAAAAATTCAAAGGGAAGAAAGAAATTCAGTGTTGCTTTAAGTTAGTGAAAAGTGTCAAAACAAAACATTAGCAAAATAGGTTTTTGAAGAAGAAAAAATTAAACCCATGACTTCAATTTCTTTAAATAGAGGTTTCCACAAGAAAACAACGTCATTGTGCAAATCAAGGCCATAGAGAAATATTGCAAGGTCATTGGGAGAGCAAAGTGCGTGTTTGGAGTGAAATTGGAGGCGTTTTCCAGAGCGCGACGCACACATAGAGGGCCGCAGCGCATATAAAGAGCGTGGTGCACACAATGCCACCCCACAGTGGAAAGTTATTATGGGCACGGTGCACACACTGAACACGACGCACTGGGTTTGTTGTGCGGAGCACATCCACAGAGGCCCGAAATCATTCCCAATTGCATCAAATTTCTCGGAATTCCTTCTAATTGCCAGGTAGGGTCTGTCTCTTGGCTTGCTCATGTGTTTTTGTGAAGGTTATGGTGGTTCATGGCTATGTATAGTTGCCACAAAAACTCATAAAACCTACCACTAAAAAGAACATCAAAGCCATTGTTGCTAGGGTTTCAAAATTGTGGTGTTAGTGCCAAGGCTCCGTTTTCACCCGTCATTTTTCCCCTTCTTACCATTTTTTCCTATCCCCCTTATCCCATTTTTTCCTATTTTCCCTACCCTAAAATATTACCAAACCCCTATTCTCTATCCCCCCACTCTTTGGTCAATATAAACCCCAAAACCCTACCTTATAACATCGCCAAACCCTCCTACACATCCCTGAACAAAATTTCCCCCCATAACCGCTATTCCCATCATATTATTCCCCTCCTAACACTCCCTTTTTTCATTGTTCCCCTTGGTGGCATATATCACAGCAACACCTAGTTTCATACCAGCATCAAACGGTAGCCCAAGAATAGTACAAACATAGTAGTTATGGCATTTGAGCATTCATCAGAGTATGAGATGGAAACACAAAGTGATTCATCCTCGGAAGAACAGGCTCCTAGAGACATCACAAAAGTGGCAAACATGTTAGGGATTAGCCAACTACCCTCAATGAATTGCAAGCCTGCCCTCTTGCTATGTCGTGCTTCCAGCATCTATCATGTTTTGAATTTTGTCAAAGGGTGGCTAATGTTAGAGTTCATCATGAGTTGGCTCGTCTTTTTGTGCTTCACCTACATGGAGGTCACTCTATCTTGGCCGGGGTCACCTTCACATTGACACCTGAAACTATCTCATTAGCAATCGGCATACCAAATTTTGGAGAACAGTGGCACAAGAAAAAGAAGGTGGATAGGCAACATTATGAACCTTACATTAAGGCCAGTTTCTTGAGGCAGCTCACAAGAGTCTTTCCATTCAGATATTTGAAAGATGAATATGCTCCACTCATGAAATTGATCATGAAATACTTCAGCTGTGAGGGGAGATTCTCTTGTCTATATGCTTATCACATCAGGTTGCTCATGCACTTTACCAGGGTACAGATGATGAACCTCCCATTTTTCATTTGCAGGAACATAGAGAGGATGAACACCTTCATGCAGCATAAGACCCCTCAGCAACAACTTAACAGTATTTATCACTTTGCTCTTATCTGGATTTTGGTGGATCATCAGTTTGGATTGCAGGGCATTGCTTGGGAGGACTTCATCTCCCGTGACCTCTTCAGCGCTTCACAGGTATTATCAGAGGTTGAATATCAGATAGGTGGTCCTTCGTATCAGTATGAGTGCCATGAGACCACTACTATGCCAGTATTCATCACTTATCAGAGAGGCAGTAGATATTTTTTTGCAGCAGCAAAGCGAGTGTTATCTCCACCCGGGGTGGAAGGGGCCTTGCTTCCTACATCGATAACACAGGTACAGGACAAGGGCAAGAAGTCCATGCATGATGAGGGGCCATCAGGTGAACAAGAGTCCGACTTCATCCTCATTCAGGATGATGATGCAGATGAGGAGAGTGCCAAACTTAGGAGGACCATCCAGGAGCAGAAAATGGAGATCCAAGACTTGTCACTCAATTTGGAGAGGGCCAAATGGATTATCAGGTATTTGGAACAGAGGAACAAATAGCTTGAGGACCAACATGAGATCATGGAGCTGCAAAGCATCCGTGAGAATCACCAAGCTGCCCAGCATAGGAGGATCGAGCTCACTCCCTTGGAGCAAGAGATTAACAATGATCATGAGTCTTGGCTCGAGCGTATCAACATCCACCTTGAGAGACTGCTGGAGAAGGCCTACAGGGAAAAAACCATACTGAGGCAGATGGTTTATCTTTATAGGGCACAAAACATGAGTTCAAAGGCTCGGATAAGGAGCTTGAAGGCAAAATTGAGCAAAGCAACGAAGAGGCAAAAGAGGAAAAAAGAGCAAGATCGGCTTCTAATCTTAGCTGAAGCCTCTATGGCCCAGCATAATACCTCTTAGAGAACCTCCAGCCAAATTTCATGAGATTTGAGACAATTTGGGTCACATGGAAAATTTTTGGTCACAACAGAGGTTTTTTCTCCCTGTGTGTCGCGCCACTGGCGCGACGCTTAGGATTGGGAGCTCCAAATTTCAAATGGTTTGCATTTTTGGATTCAATAGGAAAAATCACGACTATTGGTGCATGGACAAGAAATTTGGGCATGATTTGAGTCTCCAGGAGGTCAAAAACACCCAAAAATGACCTCTTTGCCCCTATTTTGACACACAGGAAGCAGTCTTGGGAGAATGAAGTTTTGGAGGGGAAAATGAGCACCAAATTTAAAAATTCCACTTGGGTTAAAAAGTAGACAGGCTAGGCTTTCCAACAAACACACTTGGGTACAATTTGGACTTCTACAGGTACCTCAAAACAACCTCCAAAGTGGCGCGATGCATATAGATTTGGGCGTGGCGCATATAGAGAAAAACGCCAAATCACTTCTGCTTCGCGACATTTTGATTCTCGAATTTCTCCAAAGTGGGCCCGCTCATCTACACTTCACTTTTTTCAACAACTAAGGCAAATTTTAAAGAGTTTGGCTTCTATCCAAGTGGAAAAGGAAGGAAAACAGTCACCCAAGCCATTTGTCATTTTTGTAACACTACACCTGTAGCTAATGGTTGGCTTTCCATCTCCATTTTGTAATGATTCGAGAAACTCCCCAACTCTTGGTTGTTCTATTTCCTCATGGCATAGTCTATTTATTGTATGCAAACCATTTGCAAAGGGTTGGTTGGCTTGTAATTTCTGGGAGATTGTGGGAAAGAAACTCTGTTTCTTCATTGTATATTTTGACAGAGGATTAATGAAAGGCAACACTGTTTCATGAGATTCATGTGGTTGTGAGTGTAGAAAATGTGTCTCTTATGTTTCATGTGTATTTCGTTATGTTTCACAGTTCATTTCATATTCATTTCTAGTGAAATTTTCTAAGTTAGATAAGGTAGAATTCATTTTTATTACTCTGCCTGTGGGAAAATTTCATGTTCAATGTTCTTCTTCTGTTGAAAAGGATTCATGTACGTATGCCCTTTTCACCCTCCTAAGCAATCTCTCCATTCCGCGTTATTTCAAACTAAATTGCTAGACTTTCTGCCTGTCTTGCCTCACGAAGTAATATGTGCCTTTGTATTAAATTATTTGTTCATCGTTGTCCATTGGTCCCATACCATCCTAGAAACTAAGTCATTCATAACCATAATTACTTACTAGCCTAAGATCAATATTTCATTGTAAGTCATCTCAGGCCATTTCGTTTACTTATTCACTGAGCGTGACACGGAGAGAGCCCTCTCCTATTCTGGTAGGGCTAGCTACCAAACTAAATGTGGTTTGTGGATACCCTGAATTTTGCCTTCCTTCAGCCTAAGGCAGATTTAGGTGCTAACAGTTTGTGTAGCTACATAAGTGCTTAAAGAAGTGGGAACAAGACCTTGACACAAGCAGTTTGAGGATTTCAACAAGGGGAATCGGATTAGCATCAGAGCAAGGAAAGCCTCCTCTCTTGTTCTATTTTTAAATCATAATCTAGGAAGATGTATAGTCGATTGTCCTCTCAAGTTGCTAGACCCACTCATTGGGCTAGAGGGATCGTCTATGTCTGCAGAGAGGATTAACCTTGACAACATAAAGGATCATATTTTCCATCCAAAAATAATTAACTTTAAATATTTAAATAAAATCATATAAGAGAGTAACATATAAGCCAAGGGTTGCATGTTACCAAAACGTTCCTTTCACAAAAGATTAACCACATCGTCTTGAAGCTCAAACCATATTTTTTCAAAGACTACAAGAACCAAAAAAACAAAGGGTGGACAATGGAAAAACATATAAAAAATGCAATGTGTCTAACTAAATGTAACCTATCCTACACGAACCTAATAAGTACAAGGTTAGGTTAAGTGTAATGGTACTTCCAATGCAAACATAGAAGCTACTCCCGACTTTTGAGTGGAAATATATGAGCGTGCAAAATCAAAGTGAGATATAGTGCAGTGAAAAGGATAAACAACCAAAACATCCGCACTGATAGGTAGAAACCAAAGGTGCAAGCGCAATAGTGTGAGACACTTAAATGTTGTGTCAGATGAAAAGCTCCACAATAACAAGATTGACTAGGTTGACGACCATACAAGACTCGAATGTATGCATGAAAGAACATGCCACGAGACATGGGTCCTAACCTATAGGACTCTTCAAGGGAATCTGCAATAGGATCATGGAAAGAACCTTCTGGAAAACTTTAACAAGAAAGATTAATCAGGAACAAATCCATATTATAAGCAAGGTCGATAGATTGACCAAAATCCGTGTTGTCTTACAAGTTAAACTTTTCAATGGATGATGCAGTAGAAATGTCAGATCGAATGATTTGATAATTGTTGATATCATTCATTATTTCCACATCACAGCTCAAATATTTGCATGAAGAGGGATGCAACAATTGAAATTTAAAAGTCTGATTAAATTTTCCACTTTGATGGTTTAAAAATTGAACACATAAAAAGTGAGAATCCCTCAATAGGGAATCCAAATCCCATGAGATGACGATAATGATGAGATTTTGTGAGAAAATATTAAAATGAAAAAAATCACAATTATCGTCGGGGTAACAGGAACCTAACATAACCATTAACATAGGTTGAAGTGTCTTGTTCACCTAACTTGATTTCGAACTCTAAAAAGATTGAAAATTTCACTGAGAAATCACGTTTAGTTGCTTGTCTGAAAAACTATCATCATTCAAGTTGCAAGATACACATGAAAATAGAGGTTCATCAGATAGATTCTCAAGATTACAACAAAAATATTCAATAATAAGCATGTCATCTTCTTGATCAACCAGAGATATACCTGAGAGGAAATATTCAATAATTGCATCACACTCCACTTGAAACCTTTACAAATATGAATCTTCCTGCGGGAACAAAGATTCATCCATGAAAATTGAACAATCATCACCATACAATTCAGAAAAAAGGAAATGATCGAGATCATAGTTGTTCAAGGATTCAACTTTATAAACAAGTTCAAGATCGAAAAGGGGACTATCAATATTTGAATATGATTGATTAATAGGATTAGGAAAATCATCATCTAAGGAAATATATGAAAGAAAAATGCATTCCTCGTCAACAAAATGATCTTCCAGATTACTAATTAGTTTAGGTCCAACATACAGAACATTAAGTGGGGGACAAGGAATAAAAGGAATATCAAATTCTTCTTTAGGATGTTGAAATTCCTTTTGAAATGAGATGTATGATGAATTTGGCTCAAAATAGTTTCTTGAAAACCTAATCAAGAAGCGAAACTTTTCATCCAATAATTTTCATTCCACGTTCTCATATGGAAATTCATAGCAAATATGAAGGAATCGGTCAACAAACTATTCAAAAGATTCGTTCGATTCCATTCTAAGCTAATTGATTTCATTAAGAACATCTTGATATTCATACTTTTCAAGAACACTATGAATCTCATTAACCAATTGCTTGAAAGAAGAAATAGAAGTAGTGGGTAAATAATAACACCATTGTTTAGCACAACCATCCAATGTAAGGGTGAACAACCTTGCGAGAATATATCCAGAATAAACACCACTTGAAAAATAAAATTGAACAAAATCAATCACATAATCAAGAATGGTTGTTGTATTGTTGCTATTGAACTTTAAATGTGACAAGTAATGTAGAAATTCCATAAGGATTGAAAGATCTAAAACTTTGGAAAAACACCTCAAGATTATGATCTAGGATGAATCCATTAAAGGTAAGATATTCAAACAGACTTCATAAGCTCAACTTACCATTTGTCCCTCCTTCTAGTGCCAAAATGTTGATGGTGCTAGATATTGCCAACATGCAGGGTATCTCCCTCATATGAGGTCCCAATTAGACCTCACATTGTTTGGTATAGGAGTCCAATCCGACTATATGGTCCGACCACCATTGCAAAGGTTTTAGAGGTACACCTTGGTTACAACACATACACAAGAGATCCAGAACACCTCTTAGGGCAACAAGTATGTAAGCTTTGTGTTACATCAAATGTAGAATGCATAAGGAACTCCCATGGTCGGGTAAAGGGAAAACCAGCCTCTGGTTAGGGAAGTAATGGTACTATCCTAAGGGAGACCTGCGAGTGGAAGAGAAAGGCTTGTTTATTTACCTACAATTAGTTCAAAACATAAAAAACAATTGTAAAACATAACAACTCTCATTCAACAATATCCATATCTAAGTAAAAAAATAGTTCATTAGTCTTAGTACGCATTACACCAACATATACCACAAACATAGCAAGAATAGTATTACTACATCCACGATACATGCATGAAGAAGTGTTGGCTCAAGGAGCTTCTAATTATGAATGAAATATTACAAGTACATTGTTACATAGGTGAAACACTAGATCCAATAGTGGAACATGAAGCCACAACTTACTTTTCCAAAAAATGGTTTATCTCTTATGTAATACAAGAGAATCCAAGGTAGGACTCTAAGAATCCAAGCCCTTTCCTTGAGTTATGAGGAGCTATTTATAAAAAATTACAATGAATTTTTAGTTTCCTCATGACTCTTCAACTTATATGACCTATGGGATTCCACACAACCTTTCACATTCTATACATGACCCTTTACATTCCACATGTGTCTTTTCATATTCCACATATGCCTCTTGGGTTTCATTCCATAAAACTTATTACAAAATACAAAATACACATAATATAGTGGCTATATGAGACAAATATGCTAATAGGACAAAGATATTTTCAAAAAGGCAAGTAATTTTATTCTTTAGGGAGCTCAATGGTAATGTATGTATGCCATGATTTGAATTCTATAGCAATGACTTTGATATGAAGCAACAGGTCCGTTGCAAAATGCATCTTCACCTCTAGTGCTTCTGTCAATAGATTTGAAGCTTGATTTTACACTATTCCATAGCCATGAAAACTTAATGTGGACCTTAGCTGGTGCAATGGAATATTGTAAAATAATGTCTTTAATGATCTACAAGCCTTCTTGTGTCGATGTTTGCTTGATTTTGTCGATGTATTGTCTCACTTCCTGAAAGATGATTTCCCTGCCTCTTATCTCTCCAAGTACTCTTACTAAAGGCATCACATGTTTCTATGCTAGACTTTAAACCATTATGTAGTCGAATGTAAGCAACAATAGTGCTAGAAGACTGTTCTCCAAGACAAATATAATTCTGATGGTGGAGTCTTAGTTGCACTATGTTTATTTCAACAACAATCATGTTATTTATAACCAATTGTTGTGGAACATCTAAATATTAGCAGCTTGGTTCATCATCTATGGGTTGGATGGTATCATCTTCCTCCAATTCTCCCTATATTTCCTAAATAAATTGTTCTTCCTCTAGCCTCTATGTTGCTTCCTCCTCCTGTGAATCCCTTTGTTTCTCTTCTTCTACTCTCCTTTTGTCCTCTTCTTCTTCCCATTTATTTCTAAGAAATTCATCTTGTTTCCTCTTCTCCCCTTCTTCCTATTGCATCTTCACCTCTAATTTTCTCCTTTCATATTCAGCGTCAATAGATCCCTTAGTCAATGGATCAACTTTCCATTTCCTAATATTTTTTGTCGTTATATCATGCTTGATCCTTTTCCTGGGAGCTGCAATAGTTTCTTGGGAAGTTGATTATCGTGCCTCATATACCTGTATAACTTGAGTTGGTGGAACTTGGTGGGAACTAGATTCAATTCCTAGATGTGTATTTCTTTATGCATTGTACCAATTCTTCACCTTTTCATCTTCTGGGGTTGTCATTGATGAATATCCCTAAGAAAATCCAATTCTATCACAATGTTTCTTGCACACTCTTTTGGGGTCATACCCATGAAAGTATTTGAATACAAAGTGCAAGCAATCCAACTCTTGTATTTTTGTGTCTGTCACCTTGTGGCTCTTTAACTCACACAATCTAATCCTCAAAGGGAAAGTGGGCCAAGGGGATTTCTTCCTTCTATGAAGAACTACTAACAACCCCTTATTCAACTAATAAGCCACATCTTGCAGGACCACCTTATTAGTCACATGTCACGACATAATATGAGGATAAATTTGACATAAAAAGCATTTGATGTATGTCCCTTCTGGCACAGAAAACCAATCTGTGATATCATGTATTGACTCCTTCACCTAGTCGACCATACAAGGAGGATCCATATCATATATCATTTGAAATATGACTGTGAAGAAATGATCTGCTAATATTTCGTATGCCCCTCTAAAACTCAAATCTGAAATGGAAGTAAAATGGGAACTTATCATGTGGGGTCCAGTTCCAATATGTTCATGGGAATGCATACCATGCATAGATCCCATCCAACAAGAATGTAGACATATAAAATTTTGGTTCCTGGTTTGTCCTTATAGATGCTTTAGCCTACCCAACATGATGTTGCAACCCAAAAGAATGTACATCTTCCCAATGGAAGATTTTTCCATGGGTAAAAACAAACTTGATCATAAATATACAATTCTCTTCAAATACTTCAACGTTCTTTCGCCCATGCAACCTACAACACATAGCAATAAGGTACTGATACACATCCCTGAGAATCCTAGTCAGGTAAACTGCAGATGGGCGATGTCAAAATTTAGTAGGCTCTCACCTCTAAGACTTGATGATGTCACTTGTGTGATCAACCCATCTAGTGTATAAGTTGTTATTGGCATACTTTTTGGGCTTTAGTATCTTCTAATAATCTTTCATGTCCTCTCCATGATAGGTGGTAAGTTGACCACCACTTTCACTACGAAGCACCAGATCTGAATCATCCATGTGTGTTAGAATCCATTCAATTACCTCTGCACAAGGAATGATTGGGAATTACATGCAATCATGTGTAACCTGGACCACTTAATGTTGATGTATACTTCCAAATCTTCAAAAAATTCAGAGAACTGTTTCTACATGAATGTGTCTTTGATGTATTTCCACATGACCTCGATAGACTTGTCTATAAAGCACTGTGTATCTGTAAGAATATGAATGGTGGGATTTATAACTTCTATTCCTTCCTCTGTGCTTTCTTCTGAAGCTTCTTTTGAGGCCACTCAATGTGTAGCAGGAGGAATCGTTCCAATAAATGATGAAAGAGTAACGAGACTAGTAGCTTGAACACCTGTACCTAGAAGCACACTCATAGCGACAAAGCTTAGCTTCATGAAATACTCTATCTATTACAAGAAATAAATTAGTATATCATATTCAAAAATGCCATCAAATGTAGTTGAGAATATAAGAATATCAATGACAGAACATGGTTACTTGTACAGGAAATAAATCTACATGAAAACAAGGAGGGCGTACCATCAAAGCATGAAGGGAAGTTCAAGGATCAATTGAGGCTTCAAGGTGCACTCATGTGCTCAAGTAAGAGAGAGATCACCAAGGGCACATGTCACATTGTCGAAGCATGAAGGGAGATCATTCTTGAGTTCAAGGTATGCTCATGTGCTCAAAGAGGCTAAGAGGGCGTAAGGGCACACTCTAAAGGGATCAAGGGGTCAGGCTTTAGGCCTTCAAGATGTGTTCATGTGCTCAAGAGGACAAGGAGGGTACATGCTAAAGATATGAAGGGAAAAACACTCATGTGTTCATAGTGCATTCATGTGCTCAAGGAGGGCACAATTATTTATGCCGAAGGAGTGAGATCTTGAACAAATCTTGTCGTTTTAGGTACAATTTTCTTTTACAATCAGATCTTTTCTTCCAAGAGTGTGCTCTGTATTGGAATGGCTCAAGGACAAGTTCAGCAACAAGATAAAATGATTGAAATGCTGAGAGGAAGAGTCTACAAGTTCTCATATATTTTATTTCAATCATGACTAAAATATGAAGAGTTAAAAAATGTGAAGAGTCAAAACCTATGACAATGATTTAACACATGTACAAGGGGGGGTGAACTAAAACGCCAGCAAAGAAACTTAAAAGAATTGAAACACCAACGAGGAAAGCAATATCAATAGCAAAAACATTGAAGGTAAGCAATAGAATTGACATACAAAACTTACTTTGAATGAAAGTCAACAAAGAGCTCCTTGATCCAAAGAAGTGTGCTCATCCCAGATGAGAGGGATTATGTGCAAGAATGAGTAACTAGGTTGATTATAAAGAGATTTCATGCAAATCCATTTCAACCATTCTTTCCACTTGTCAACGGGTGAATGAGTTAGTCAACTTAAGTGAAGTGGGATCATATTTTCTAGGAGTGTGACCAATTGAAACTGAAAAAGTGCGTACATGAGTTGAAGAGGGCACAAGTCTTCGAGTCGAAGGAGTGCACTTAAGGAGGGCACACTAACTTTGCATGAAGTAGTTCACTCTGTTATCACTCCTCCAGATCTCCAAGGTTTAAGAAGAGTCCAGCTGAGGTAACCACAGACCAATCTTTTGACTTGGTAGCTAGCCCTACCAAGCCGGAGAGGGCTCTCTCCAAAGGATCACAGCCAAGAGGGTTGGATAGATTAGGGTTTTAGGCTAGATGTAAAGTGCAAAAGGTTGTTTGATTTGATTTTGGTTGGGTAGTCACAAGGATGAGTGAATTAGGTCAAAGAATGAACTAGGTCAAGACAAAGTGAATTTGAATTGCAGACATCTGATGGGGCAAGGTAGGCAAGGTACTTCAAACTTTGTAGTATAGTGATGAAATGGCTTAGACTAGTGAGATGCTAAAAAGAGCATGAGGGTCATGAATTCTTTTTAAACTGAAGAAATGAAACAATCTATGATGATTTTCCCAAAACAGAGCATACAAAGATGAATTTTTCTTATCACACCTTGAAAATCAAACATAATTAGAGTGAAATGGATCATGAAAGGAACAAAACATTCACACATATGAAACTAAAGAAGAAACAAGATCAAAATACCATGCCACAGGAATCCCACCAAAATTGCTGCAACTTCATCCAATATATTCCATGCCAAAGTCTGAAAGCTATTACAACATCCAAGAGAGTCCAATCTATAAAATGACTAAGAAAATACATAATATAGCCCTCAAACCAACTCATCCTGACCTCAGGGGTTGAATCCATCAGAGGAGGGAAAATTTCAAGAAACGCTGAACTGATAGCTAGAGTATAGGGTGATCAAAGTGACTCATCCCTAACTTTAGCAAACTGATTCATTACATGCCATGTAGGCCATTTAACTAATGTATTTACCCTAAATAACAGTAAAAAACATAATAATGACATCATCTTGATCAATTACATGAGTAAAACATAAATTTCCCAAAGGTGAAAGTCAATTTGGAGAGAAACAATGAAAATTGGAAAAGATTGTCAAACATGCCCTTCCTTTGTCAAACGCGCCCTCTAAGTGTCAAACGCTCCCTCTAACTTTAGAGCTGCTTCTGGACGCCTTCCCGGTGTCCAAATTTGCTCCAAGATAGCTCGTTGGAAATCCCTTCAAGTATAATTTCCATATATGCCTTCAATTTTTAATTTAGAGGTCATTGTCCCTTGTCAAAATTCCAATCTCCCAAGACTGGTAAAGGCGCAGCGACCAGGCCAAAAAAAAGGCAGAAAGGTGAGTTTTTAGTCGTTTTTTGCCCTTTTGGCTGATCAATTTTCCTCCAAATGCCTAGAAAATTCACAGGATGCATGTCCTCATCACTCTAAATCCAAAAATTCTGGCCTTTTATCCATCATATGCCTCAAAAAGGAGTGCAACGCCCTAGGTGTTGCACGTTTGACATTTTGACTGTGTTGAAAATGCTTTAAAAAACACAAAAAATTATAACTTGCAAAATTTGTTGAAAAACTGTCAAAATTGGTGGGCTGATGGCTAATGTTTGAGGTATGGAGTGATTCCTCAATAAGAATATCTGGCCTTCTTTTCTCCGCCTGCTTGGTCAAGGCTTCAATTTTTGCATGGGCTCTTTCGAGTTTAGCTCTTGCAATTTTGTTTCTCATGGCATAGTACTTAGCCATCCTTCTCTAAATATCAATATCCCTTTTGGCCTTGTCTAATAGGCCCTCAAGATGAGTGTTCACCCTCTCAAGCTAATGTTCCCGGTTCTCATTTACCATTTTGGAAAATTGCTCATTTAAGGTGAGGTCATTGGCTAGTTCTGCCTCCCTTTGCTTTTCTAGCTCCAAAGCTCTCTTTAGGCCTCTAATCCTTGGCCTTCTTGTTGGCACCTATTCATCAAGTTGTTCACCATACTTTCCATATGCCTCATCAAGTAAGGCCTTAGCCTTTGCAACCTCTCTCTTTGCTTTGATGAGTTGAATCTCCATGAGCTCATTTTTGACCTCAAATTGCATGTTCTCCTGCTCATAGTATGAGATAATGTATTTGGCCCTTTGTGAGATAATGTATTTGGCCCTTTGTAAGTTGACCTGGAGCTCTCCTATGAGTGCATCCTTCTCCTTGATGATAATGGCTATGATCTCACTGTCATCATGTTCATTTGGATCAACTAACTGAAAATCATGCTCTGTCTCATGGAGGTCTTCCTCCTCCTGTTGGATCTCTAACTCTATAACATTTTCCTTACCCTTTTGTACCTGCTTTTCCGATGAAGAATGTAAGGCCCCTCCCACAATCTGTGGGGAAAACACTTGTCTATGCCCTCTCTGATAAGTATGTGTCAAGGTACCTAAACTAGCCCCTTTAGGCTTACTTCTCTCACCATGCTCAATTTGTTTTAGTCATTGTCTTCATCTTTGCCAGGTGAATGAATAGGCTCATGAGATGGTGATGATGATGGTGTGGCTGACTCATCAAATGAAGATGGATGATGCATGGGCTGAGGTGGAAGAATGGAGGTGGATGGATGAGAAGGTGAAGGTGCTTCTTGGCCATGCTGAATAGGTGGGACTGTGAAAATCTCATTGGATATGAAAGTGTCCCATGCAATGTTAAGCTGATCAAGGTGGTGTAGGACTATCATCTTGATGAGGGAGTGGTGAAATATGCTTTGCATTTGATGATCATAGTCTTTCCTTTGAGCAATGAATGACATCTTTTGAATGTCCCAGTAAAGATAGTAGGGCAGATTGAGCATTTTGACTCTTGTAAAATGCATGAGTAGTCGTATATGATAGGAATAGAGCTTGGAAAACCTACCCTCACATGTGAAGTACTTCATGATGATTTTCATCATGGGAATATATCTGTATAAAAGGTAAGAGAAAGGAAAAATCCTCTTTCTCTCATTCTTGTATCTTGGTTTAAGATATGGCTCATAGTAAAAATGGTCCAATTCTCCTTGTTTAAACCATTTTCCCCAACATTTGGGATCCCAGAGGCTTCTGATATGATAGCAGGAGATATAGTGAAGGTGACACCAGCAAGGGTTACCTAGCTATCATGAGGTTGGTGATGAATAATATGGTTAATGCAGGATGATGCTGGATCCTTTCCACTTTCTCACAAAACTAAAAACAACCCATATGTTTAAAGCATGTCACAATGATGGGAGATGCCATGAGTTCGTTGGTGTTGGTTGGCTCATGTCTAATGATTCTCCCCCCCTTTTTAGATAGCCTCCTCTCATGTCTTTATTCCTCACTCTAACCTCTGTTTTCTTCTTCAGCCATGGGTTATTGGAGTCAAACCCTAGGGAAATGATGAAATGGAGTGTAGGTGTTGGGAGTATGGAAGGATGTGAGGAAATTGAGGAGATGGGAATGGGGAGGTGACAGGGGTAGTTATGAAATGTTGGAATGGTAGTGGGGTGCTAGGAAATGAGTTTAGTAGTGGAATTAGGCTACTAGGGTTTTAAACTTGGTATGACTCCAAAACAAATGAAACACCATAAAAATCAATTGTGAAGGAGAGGAACAATGTAATTTAGACCTACTTGCTTGTTGGAGCACCTTGGTGGCAAATTTTAATGTTTGGAGAAATGTAGGGCGCTTTGGGAAACTTCTGGAGGTTCTCGGGCAAAGACACGACAAAAATGTCAAACGCGCCCTCTCCTTACAGGCACACAGCGCCCTTAGATAATACACTGAGTTTTATGGTAAACGCGTAGCACTCTGGTCAAACGCACCATCCAAGTTCAAAACGAACCCTCCAACTTGAAGGTTGATTTTGATTGCCTTCCCAATGTCCAAATTGAGCCTAAGATAGCTCATTGGAAATCTTGTCTTATCTAGTTTCCAAGTCTACCTTCAGTTTCCAAAATGGACTTTATTTGACACTCCAAAAGTTGGTTCTCCAAGACTGGTCAAAACGTGTAGAATGAGGATGCAAAAAACTTTTGGAGGTCTTCCTCAACTCCAAATTGAGCTCATGATAGCTCATTGGAAATATATTTCTTCTTAGTTATCATTTGACTCATCAAGCAAGTTATTTGGACACTCCATCGAGGAGAAACAATGATTTTCCCCAAGGTCACTCGAGAAGTGAAAAACTCTCTTGTATCAATTGTATTTTTTAAATTTCTCCAAAACCATGACACAAGTGTAAACACTAAAGGAGGTTTTTCATCCTTGGCTGCTGATGGGCAAAAAAATCTCTCACTTGTCAAATGCATATATGTTTGGTCATAAACATACTTTGAAGAAAACTGGCCCTATGTGTGGCAAATGACTTTTCCCTTGGAATGACTTCTTGAAAAAAGATGGAGGCATGTAGAGATTGAGTTGGCATCTTAGGAACAATAATTATTACATATAGTGAACATAAAATTACATGATAAAATATGCATTTCTCTTTACAAATCATCTTCACATGGTGGATAGATGTTATTTGATCACCCTTTACTTGCCGGTCTTATGCAATGAAATGGAGTTTTATTGGAACCTTGGAAACCCTAATGACCTAATAAAACCCTAAAAGACCTAATGAGACCTTGAAGGACTGAATTTCAAGATGACATGACTGATGTGATGGCATGATGTCATTAACTTTATGGGCAATGGATACTCAGCAAGGTTGAAATGAGCCAGCAAGGGGTAAATTTCTAAAAGGAGTAAAGGAAACCCTAATTCAACCTTCAGTGACCAAATTTTTGCATGACGACCTAGTGGAATGACAAAAAATTCAGAATGGGACCCTAATATGATATGAAAAGAGGATTTTTGATCACTGATGGCAATATGCAAATACTGCCACTAACACACTCCACTAGGGTGCAGTTGTCCAACACCAAGGAGTGTGCTCAACTAGAGTGCAACTCTTCATCATCTTGAAGTGTGATTTTGTCCAAGAAAATTTTTTTTTTTTTTTTTTTTTTTTTTTTTTTTTTTTTTTGTGTGTTGCATGGTGAATAAAGCTAGTTACTAAGTCCAGAAAAGTTATGTCTTCACCTATCTTCGGGAAAGATAACACAAGCACTTCTAAAGGTAAGGTGATGACACTTAGAAAGCATTAACTTAGGAGGATGCGACACTTAGAGATAACATAAGGATAGTCAAGGAAACAAAATGACAACACTAGGTAGCTCGGAAAAACAGTTCACATAGGCTCCAAAATTGAGTTAGGAAAAATATTTGGAGGGTCATTGTCATAACGAAAACGAGACCATTGCTTGCATAGGTCCTCCATTGACTCTATAGAGTTCTTTAATTCTATATCCGAAGGTAAAAGTATCCCTTGTTTGAGATTCCATAGGGCAGCTGAAGAATTTTCCTCTTATGAAAGCTACTCTCATCCCTTTGTCTTCCAAGGCCGATATAGATACCAAGTCCTTCTTTAGTCCTAGAACATACATAACATCATGAAGAATCATGGATTCACCAGAGTCCAAATGAAATTTGATAGAACCAAAACCCTTCACTGGATGATTAGAGTTGTCTCTAAGGATGATTTTTAAATTTGTCTCCCTCTGCACGATCATCCCTAGCATCTCTTATTATTTTATCATCTAATCTTCTTCGATCATCTCCTATTCTTTTATTATTTAACTTGTTGTTGTTGAATCCATGATTATTGTTGTAGTTGGATCTTGAATCATTTCTCTTTTCTGGACATTCTCGAGCATAGTGACCATGATTGTGACAATTGAAGAATTCAATTATCCTTCCTCTTCTATTGAAGTCCTTTGATTCAGGGGGAGGCCTTCATGAACCATATGGTCTTCCTCTTCCTTTTCTCTTCTTGTCTTGAGCAACAAATGCAAAGGACTTGTTATTCATGCTTTTGAATCCTACCTCTACCAGTCATCTTGGTCTATTCTTGAGTGTTACCAATGATCTCAAACTTAAAAAGTACATTATTGTTGCTTATAGTCGTAATGAAGGTTTCCTAAATATGAGGAAGACCTTGAAGAGTCACCATCACCAAATATCTATCAAATATATGCTCACCAACAGTTTGCAATTGATCCCTTTGTTGGGATACTTTCGTGACATAGAATTGCATATATTCCCCCTTGTTCATCTTCATATCCTTGAGTTTATTTTTCAAGGAGAGGATATGATTCATGTTATTGACCTCATACATCCCAACCAACTTATCATAGATATCCTTAGACTTCTTCAAGCTTCCAACATAAACAAGTAAATGAACTTACAAACCATCAATGAGAATTTTCTTGGCTTTGAGTTCACCTTTCTTGTACTTGGATTTGGAAACAATAGGAGCATTTTCCAGAGGTACAAGAGCATTTCCTTCCACATATTACAAGACATCGTTTTCATCCAATATCACTTCCAACCTGATCTTCCAAGCAACAAAGTTTGATGAGTCACCCAACTTCTCAAAATCCGTGATTAAGAGTTAATGATCTTGACCAAGTCCAATAGGCTTTCTTAGCTTCTTCCAAAGATGATTTCTCTTGTCTCTTGTCTCCTTGGGCTATTCTTCACCTTCACTCTGAAACCATGTTAATTTTCCATTGATCTATGCTGAAACAATCACTTTAGACCAATTCTTTTCTTGAATTAGAAATCAATTAATATTCTAATGATAAATAACCAGTGACAACAAGAGACAATAAAGAGCAATAACAATAGACACTAAATTTGTTCAAAGACCAGGGGAAGACCCCATAAGGGGGAAAACTCTTTCAAATTATTCTTCTATTAGATTGTCATAAAATGTTTAGTGGAGAGTACAATGATCCAATTCACCAATCAACAATCAAAGGTCAACAACTTTGACTTTTCAACAAACCAATATTCAAAATTGAAGAGAAGAGCCCAAAAGTCAAATCTATTCGAATTGTCCAATCTACAATTCCAGGAAAAGTTAGAAGCAATCAAAGATGCCCTAACTAGTCACAAGTCAACATTCAAATAGCCTCCAAATGAGCTCAGTCAAATGTCAAAATATTCGGCCTTCCAAGCAAGTCAAACCTTACTCAAAACAACCCCAAACAACTCATTCAAACCTAGTCAACAAAGAGAGAAAGTCTATGCTCAAGCCCACGGTCAAAGCCTAAAATCAACTGTAGTCAAAGTGCCCATAAAACCTCGATATTTATGCCAAAGAATGTAACCTCCAAAATATTCCAAAAGCGCTAAGTCAAAAAAACTCAAAGTGTGCTCAAACTCCAAAATATCAACGTTGGTCAAAGGTTGATCCAAGACAAATTTTGATCCTCTTGAAATTATCTCTCTGCTACTCACGTGTGTGAAAAGAATACCTACAATTTTAGATTGTACGAACCTCCAAGAAGAAGAAGATGTGTGTGTTGATGCCACCAAATCATGTGACATGAGGTCTATTTATAGGCATTGGAGGAAACCCAAATTGTCTTTAAAGCCGACTTGAACTTTTGTGCATATGTGGGTTTTCACATTAAATTTATATTTTTCCTTAACAAAATTAAATTCTTCCAAGGGAAAAAAGGGTCTTCTCTGGATGAGGAAGGTTGTCCAAAGGAGGGAATTTGTCCTCGAGCTGCCAAATTAACACATTTTAGGACATCCTAATCTATAATTATGTAGTTGGTATTGGGCCTAAATTTAAAGTTAGTTTAAATTCAAAGTCAAGTAGCTTTCGAGAAACTAAGTACCAATGACTCCCAAAACAACGTGAACCTAAACCTTTCAATGCCAGTATTGAGAGATGCAACAATGTGAACTTGAACCATTTATCTCCACTTGCTGAGAAAAATGATTGTGTCCATGAGATCAAAGTGAAACCAAGTTTCCTGCAATTGTTGAGTATGAATGTCTAAAATTGTCCCCAATGGGGAAACCATGTGAACACAAGAAGAACAAAAATGAGCAGCTTAGTCTAAACTTCTTAACAAATCAAAAAGTTGAAAAGTGAGAAAATGCCAGAGTCATCCATGGAAACCCTTCCTCACCCTTACACCAACTTGATTCTCCTTCCTTCATCATTTTTGTGAAACGTAAGAGTCAGGACTCTCACACAGTACAATTGGCCAAGTTAAAGAGAGTGAGCACTAACAAAACTTATACCCATTTTGTGAAACGTAAGAGTCAAATAGGACTCTGACACAGTACAATTGGCCAAGTTAAAGAGAGTGAGCACTAACAAAACTTATACCCATTATAATAGAATTTATGGACAGAGGATAAGAGTGGTTGGGTATTTAATATTTTAATAGCATTTAAATGTGCAATACAATGAGCTTGTTTATTCCCCTTAGAGTAGTACGGGGAAGTGGTAAAGTGGGAAAAAAATAAAACCTAAAATCGATTTTGCAAACGAGAGAAAATATTTTGTAGCTTTTTTTTTTAATGATCCAAACTAATACAACCATCGCGATCATATATATCATTAGTAAGTAGTGACATATCATAAAATGATAGCATATACTTGAATACGGAGATTACTAATGAAAAACTACAACTTTAACATATAAGTCAAGGGTTTCATGTTACCACAACTTTTCTTTCACAAAAGATTAACCACATCGTCTTGAAGCTCAAACCATATTTTTGCAGAGACTACCAGAACCGAAAAAACAAAGGGTGGACAATGGAAACACATATAAAAAATGCAATGCGTCTAACTAAATGCAACCTATCCTACACGAAGCTAATAGGTACAAGGTCAGGTTAAGTGTAATGGTACTTCTAATGCAAACATAGAAGCTACTCCCAACTTTTGAGTGGAAATATATGAGTGTGCAAAATCAAAGTGAGATATAGTGCAGTGAAAAGGATAAACAACCAAAACATCTGCACTGATAGGTAGAAACCAAAGGTGCAAGCGCAATAGTGTGAGACACTTAAATGTTGTGTCAGATGAAAAACTCCACAATAACAAGATTGACTAGGTTGACGAACATACAAGACTCGAATGAATGCATGAAAAAACATGCCATGAGACATGGGTCCTAACCTATAGGACTCTTCAAGGGAATCTGCAATAGGATCATGGAAAGAACCTTCTGGAAAACTTTAACAAGAAAGATTAATCAGGAACAAATCCATATTATAAGCAAGGTCGATAGATTGACCAAAATTCGTGTTGTATTACAAGTTAAACTTTTCAATGGATGATGCAGTAGAGATGCCAGATCGAATGATTTGATAATTGTTGAGATCATTCATTATTTCCACATCACAGCTCAAATATTTTCATGAAGAGGGATGCAACAATTGAAATTTAAAAGGCTAATTAAATTTTCCACCTTGATGGTTTAAAAATTGAACACGTAAAAAGTGAGAATCCCTCAATAGAGAATCCAAATCCCATGAGATGACGATAATGATGAGATTTTGTGAGAAAATATTAAAATGAAATAAATCACAATTACCGTCGGGGTAACAGGAACTAACCATTAACGTAGGTTGAAGTGTCTTGTTGACCTGACTTGATTTCGAACTCTGAAAAGATTGAAAATTGCAATGAGAAATCACGTTTAGTTTCTTGTCTGAAAAACTATCATCATTCAAGTTTCAAGATACACATGAAAATATAGGTTCATCAAATAGATTCTCAAAATTACAACAAAAATATTCAATAATAAGCATGTCATCTTCTTGATCAACCAAAGATATACCTGAGAGGAAATATTCAATAATTGCATCATACTCCATTTGAAACCTTTACAAATATGAATCTTCCTGCGGGAACAAAGATTCATCCATGAAACTTGAACAATCATCACCATACAATTCAGAAAAAAGGAAATGATCAGGATCATAGTTGTTCAAGGATTCAACTTTATAAAAATGCATTCCTCATCAACAAAATGATCTTCTAGATTACTGATTAGTTTAGGTCCAACATACAGAACATCAAGAGGGGGACAAGGAATATCAAATTCTTCTTCATGATGTTGAAATTCCTTTTGAAAGGGGATGTATGATGAATTTTACTCAAAATAGTTTCTTGAAAACCTAATCAAGAAGTGAAACTTTTCATCCAATAATTTTCATTCCACGTCCTCATATGGAAATTCATAGCAAAGATGAAGGAATCGATCAACAAACTATTCGTGAGATTCATTCGATTCCATTCTAAGCTAATTTATTTTATTAAGAACATCTTGATATTCATACTTTTCAAAAACACTACGAAGCTCATTAACCAATTGCTTGAAAGAAGAAATAGAAGTAGTGGGTAAATAATAACACCATTGTTTAGCACGACCATCCAATGTAAGGGTGAACAACCTTGCGAGAATATATCCAGAATAAACACGACTTGAAAAATAAAATTGAACAAACTCAATCACGTAATCAAGAATGGTTTTTGTATTGTTGCTATTGAACTAAATGTGACAAGTTATGTAGAAATTCCACAAGGATTGAAAGATCTAAAACTTTGGAAAAACACCTCAAGATTATGATCTAGGATGAATCCATTAAAGGTAAGATATTCAAACAGACTTCATAAGCTCAACTTATCATTTATCCCTCCTTCTAGTGCCAAAATGTTAACAGTGCTAGATATTGCCAACATGCAGGGTATCTCCCTCATATGAGGTCCCAATTAGACCTCACGTTGTTTGGTGTAGGAGTCCAATCCGACTATATGGTCTGACCACCATTGCAAAGGTTCTAGAGGTACGCCTTGGTTACAACACATACATAAGAGATCTAGAACACCTCTTAGGGCAACAAGTATGTAAGCTTTGTGTTACATCAAATGTATAATGCGTAAGGAAATCCCATGGCCGGGTAAAGGGAAAACGAGCCTCTGGTTAGGGAAGTAATGGTACTATCCTAAGGGAGACCTGCGAGCAGAAGAGAAAGGCTTGTTTATTTACCTACAATTAGGTCAAAACATAAAAAACATTTGTAAAACATAACAACGCTCATTCAACAATATCCATATCTAAGTAAAAAAATAGTTCATTAGTCTTAGTACGCATTACACCAACATATACCGCAAACATAACAAGAATAGTATTACTACATCCATGATACGTGCATGAAGAAGTGTTGGCTCAAGGAGCTTCTAATTATGAATGAAATATTCCAAGTACATTGTTACATAGGTGAAACACTAGATCCAATAGTGGAACATGAAGCCACAACTTACTTTTCCAAAGAATGGTTTATCTCCTACGTAATACAAGAGAATCCAAGGTAAGAATCTAAGAATCCAAGCCCTTTCCTTGAGTTATGAGGAGCTATTTATAAAACATTACAATGAATTTTTAGTTTCCTCATGACTCTTTATCTTCTATGACCTATGGGCTTCCACACAACCTTTCACATTCTATACATGACCCTTTACATTCCACATGTGTCTTTTCATATTCTACATGTGCCTCTTGGGTTTCATTCCATAAAACTTATTACAAAAGACAAAATGCACATAATATAGTGGCTATATGAGACAAATATGCTAATAGGACAAAGATATTTTCAAAAAGACAAATAATATTATTCTTTAGGGAGCTCAATGTTAATGTATGTATGCCATGATTTGAATTCTATAGCAATGACTTTGATATGAACTGACAAGTCCATTGCAAACCACATCTTCACCTCTAGTGCTTCTGTCAATAGATTTGGAGCTTGATTTTACACTATTCCATAGCCATGACAACTTCATGTGGGCCTTAGTTGGTGCAATGGAATATTGTAAAATAATGTCTTTGATGATCTACAAGCCTTCTTGTGTCAATGTCTGCTTGATTTGGCCAATGTACTGTCTCACTTCCTGAAAGATGATTTCCCTGCCTCTTATCTCTCCAAGTGCTCTTACTGAAGGCATCCCATTTTTCTATGCTAGAGACTTTAAACCGTAATGTAGTTGAATGTAAGCAACAATAGTGCTAGAAGACTGTTCTCCAAGACGAATATAATTCTGATGGTGGAGTAGTAGTTGCACTATGTTTATTTCAACAACAATCATGTTATTTCTAACCAACTATTGTGGAACATCTAAATATTAGCAGCTTGGTTCATCATCTATGGGTTGGATGGTATCATCTTCCTCCAATTCTTCCTATATTTCCTAAATCAATTGTTCTTCCTCTAGCCTCTGTGTTGCTTCCTCCTCCTGTGGCTCCCTTTGTTTCTCTTCCTCTACTCTCCTTTTGTCCTCTTCTTCTTCTCATTTATTTCTAAGCAATTCATCTTGTTTCCTCTTCTACCCTTCTTCCTATTGCATCTTCACCTATAATTTTCTCCTTTCATATTCAGCTTCAATAGATCCCTTA
Source organism: Pinus taeda (assembly GCA_000404065.3). Taxonomy (NCBI): domain Eukaryota; kingdom Viridiplantae; phylum Streptophyta; class Pinopsida; order Pinales; family Pinaceae; genus Pinus; species Pinus taeda. The sequence continues at coordinate 57,303 of APFE030621624.1, forward strand.
GTCAATGGATCAACTTTCCATTTCCTAATATTTTTTGTCGTTATATCACGCTTGATCCTTTTCCTGGGAGCTGCAATATTTTCTTGAGAAGTTGGTTATCGTGCCTCATATACCTGTATAACTTGAGTTGGTGGAACTTGGTGGGAACTAGATTCAATTCCTAGATGTGTATTTCTTTATGCATTGTACCAATTCTTCACCTCTTCATCTTCTGGGGTTGTCATTGATGAATATCCCTAAGAAAATCCAATCCTATCACAATGTTTCTTGCACACTCTTCTGGGGTCATACCCATGAAAGTATTTGACTACAAAGTGCAAGCAATCCAACTCTTGTATTTTTGTGTCTGTTGCCTTGTGGCCCTTCAACTCATACAATCCGATCCTCAAAGGGAAAGTGGGCCAAGGGGATTTCTTCATTCTATGAAGAACTACTAACAACCTCTTATTCAACTAATAAGCCACATCTTGCAGGACCACCTTGTTAGTCACATGTCACGGCATAATATGAGGATAAATATGACATAAAAAGCATTTGATATATGTCCCTTCTGGCACAGAAAACCAATCTGTGATATCATGTATTGACTTCTTCACTTAGTCAACCATACAAGGAGGATCGATATCATATATCATTTGAAATATGACTACGAAGAAATGATCTGCTAATATTTCGTATGCCCCTCTGAAACTCAAATATGAAATGGAAGTAAAATGGGAACTTATCATGTGGGGTCCAGTTCCAATATGTTCACGGGAATGCATTCCATGCATAGATCCCATCCAACAGGAATGTAGACATATAAAATTTGGGTTCCTGGTTTTTCCTTATAGATGCTTTAGCCTACCCAACATGACGTTGTAACCCAAAAGAATGTACATCTTCCCAATGGAAGATTTTTCCATGGATAACAACAAACTTGATCATAAATATACAATTCTTTTCAAATACTTCAACATTCTTTCGCCCATGCAACCTACAATACATAGCACTAAGGTACTGATACACATCCCTGAGAATCCTAGTCAGGTAAACTGCAGATGGGCGATGTCGAAATTTAGTAGGCTCTCGCCACTAAGACTTGATGATGTCACTTGTGTCAAGATCAACCCATCTAGTGTATTATTTGTTATTGGCATACTTTTTGGGCTTTAGTATCTTCTAATAATTTTTCATGTCCTCTCCATGATAGGTGGTAAGTTGACCACCACTTTCACTATGAAGCACTAGATCCGAATCATCCATGTGTGTTAGAATCCATTCAATTACCTCTTCAAAAGGAATGATTCGGAATTACATGCAATCATGTGTACCCTAGACCACTTAATGTTGATGTATACTTCCAAATCTTCAAAAATTTCAGAGAATTGTTTCTACATGAATGTGTCTTTGATGTATTTCCACGTGACCTCGATAGACTTGTCTATAAAGCATTGTGTATCAATAAGAATATGAATGGTGGGATTTATAAATTCTATTCCTTCCTTGGTTCTTTCTTCTGAAGCTTCTTTTGAGGCCACTCGATGTGTAGCAGGAGGAATCGTTCCAACAAATGATGAAAGAGTAACGAGACTAGTAGCTTGAACACCTGTACCTAGAAGCACACTCATAGCGACAAAGCTTAGCTTCATGAAATACTCTATCTATTACAAGAAATAACTTAGTAGATCATATTCAAAAATGCCATAAAATATAGTTGAGAATATAAGAATATCAATGACAGAACACGGTTACTTGTACAGGAAATAAATCTACATGAAAACAAGGAGGGCGTACCATCAAAGCATGAAGGGAAGTTCAAGGATCAATCGAGGCTTCAAGGTGCACTCATGCGCTCAAGTAAGAGAGAGTGATCACCAAGGGAACATGTCACATTTTCGAAGCACGAAGGGAGATCATTCTTGAGTTCAAGGTATGCTCATGTGCTCAAAGAGGCTAAGAGGGCGCAAAGGCACACTCTAAAGGGATGAAGGGGTCAAGCTTCAGGCCTTCAAGATGTGCTCATGTGCTCAAGAGGACAAGGAGGATGCATGCTAAAGAGATGAAGGGGAAAACACTCATGCGTTCATAAAGCATTCATGTGCTCAAGGAGGGCACAATTCTTCATGCCGAAGGAGTGAGATCTTCAGGAAATCTTGTCATTTTAGGTACAATTTTCTTTGACAATCAGGTCTTTGCTTCCAAGAGTGTGCTTTGTATTGTAATGGCTCAAGGAAAAGTTCAACAACAAGATAAAATGATTGAAATGCTGAGAAGAAGGGTCTACAAGTTCTTATATATTTTATTTCCATCATGACTAAAATATGAAGAGTTAAAAAATGTGAAGAGTCAAAACCCGTGACAATGATTTAACACTTGTACAAGGGAGGGTGAACTAAAATGCCAGCAAAGAAACTTAAAAGAATCGAAACACCAATGAGGAAAGCAATATCAATAGCAAAAATATTGAAGGCAAGCAATAGAAATTGACATACAAAACTTACTTTGAATGAAAGTCAACAAAGAGCTTCTTGATCCAAAGAAGTGTGCTCATCCCAAATGAGAGGGATTATGTGCAAGAATGATTAACTGGGTTGATTATAAAGAGATTTCATGCAAATCCATTTCAACCTTTCTTACCACTTGTCGATGGGTGAATGAGTTAGTTAACTTAAGTGAAGTGGGATCATATTTTCTAGGAGTGTGACCAAATGCAACAAGAAAAGTGCGTACATGAGTTGAAGATGGCACAAGTCTTCGAGTCGAAGGAGTGCACTCAAGGAGGGCATACTAAATTTGCATGAAGTATTTCACTCTGTTATCAATCCTCCAGATCTCCAAGGCTGAAGAAGAGTCCAACTAAGGTAACTACAGACCAATCTTTTGACTTGGTAGCTAGCCCTACCAAGCCGGAGAGGGCTCTCTCCAAAGAATCACAGCCAAGAGGGTTGGATAGATTAGGGTTTTAGGCTAGATGTAAAGTGAAAAGGGTTGTTTGATTTGATTTTGGTTGGGTAGTCACAAGGATGAGTGAATTAGGTCAGAGAATGAGCTAGGTCAGGGCAAAGTGAATTTGAATTGCAGACATTTGATGGGGCAAGGTAGGCAAGGTACTTTAAACTTTGTAGTATAGTGATGAGATGGCTTAGACTAGTGAGATGCTAAAAAGAGCATGAGGGTCATGAATTCTTTTTAAACTGAATAAATGAAACAATCTATGATGATTTTCCCAAAACAGAGCATACAAAGATGAATTCTGCTTATCACACCTTGAAAATCAAACATAATTAGAGTGAAATAGATCATGAAAGGAACAAAACATTCACACATATGAAACTGAAGAAGAAACAAGATCAAAATACCATGCCATAGGAATCCCACCAAAATAGCTGCAACTTCATCCAATATATTCCATGCCAAAGTCTGAAAGCTATTACAACATCCAAGAAAGTCCAACCTATAAAATGACTAAGAAAATACATAATATAGGCCTCAAACAAACTGATCCTAACCTCAGGGGTCGAATCCATCAGAGGAGGGGCAGTTGCAAGAAAGGCTAAACTGATAGCTAGAGTATAGGGTGGTCAAAGTGACTCATCCCTAACTTTAGCAAACTGATTCATTACATGCCATGTAGGCCATTTAACTAATGTATTTACCCTAGATAACAATAAAAAACATAATAATTACATCATCTTGATCAATTACATGAGTAAAACATAAATTTCTCAAAGGTGAAAGTCAATTTGGAGAGAAACAATGAAAATTGGAAAAGACTATCAAACATGCCCTTCCTTTGTCAAACGCACCCTCTGAGTGTCAAACGCTCCCTCTAACTTCAGAGCTGCTTCTGGATGCCTTCCTGATGTCCACATTTGCTCCAAGATAGCTCGTTGGAAATCCCTTCAAGTATAATTTCCATACATGCCTTCAATTTTCAAATTGGAGGTCATTGTCCCTTGTCAAAATTCCAATCTCCCAAGACTGGTAAAGGCGCGGCGACTAGGCCAAAAGAAAGGCAGAAAGGTGAGTTTTTAGTGGTTTTTTACCCTTTTGGCTGACCAATTTTCCTCCAAATGCTTAGAAAATTCACATGGTGCATGTCCTCATCACTTTGAATCCATAAATTCTGGCCTTTTATCCATCAGATGCCTCAAAAAAGAGTGCAGCACCCTAGGTGTTGCACGTTTGACATTTTGACTGTGTTGAGAATGCTTTAAAAAACACAAAAAATTATAACTTGCAAAATTTGTTGAAAAACTATCAAAATTTGTGGGCTAATGGCTGATTTTTGAGGCATGGAGTGTTGCCTCAATAAGAATATCTAGCCTTCTTTTCTCCTCTTGCTTGGTCAAGGCTTCAATTTTTGCATGGTCTCTTTTGAGTTTAGCTCTTGCAATTTTGTTTCTCATGGCATAATACTTAGCCATCCTTCTCTAAATATAAATATCCCTTTTGGCCTTGTCTAATAGGCCCTCAAGATGAGTGTTCACCCTCTCGAGCTAATGTTCTCGGTTCTCATTTACCATTTTGAAAAATTGCTCATTTAAGGTGAGCTCATTGGCTAGTTCTGCCTCCCTTTGCTTTTCTAGCTCCAAAGCTCTCTTTAGGCCTCTAGTCCTCGGCCTTCTTCTTAGCACCTGTTCATCAAGCTGTTCACCATACTTTCCATATGCCTCATCAAGTAAGGCCTTAGCCTTTGCAACCTCTCTCTTTGCTTTGATGAGTTGAATCTCCATGAGTTCATTTTTGACCTCAAATTGCCTGTTCTCCTACTCATAGTATGAGATAATGTATTTGGCCCTTTGTAAGTTGACTTGGAGTTCTCCTATGAGTGCATCCTTCTCGTTGATGACAATGGCTATGATCTCACTGTCATCATGTTCATTTGGCTCAACTAACTGAAAATCATGCTCTGTCTCATGGAGGTCTTCCTCCTCCCGCTGGATCTATGACTCTATAACATTTTCCTTACCCTTTTGTACCTACTTTGCTGATGAAGAATGAAAGGCCCCTCCCACAATATATGGGGAAAACCCTTGTCTATGCCCTCTCTGATAAGTATGTGTCAAGGTACCTAAACCAACCCCTTTAGGCTTACTGCTCTCAACATGCTCAATTTGTTCTTAGTCATTGTCTTCATCTCTGCCAGGTGAATGAATAGGCTCATGAGATGGTGATGATGAAGGTGATGGTGTGGTTGACTCATCAAATGAAGATGGATGATGCATGGGCTAAGGTGGAGGAATGGAGGTGGATGGATGAGAAGATGAAGGTGCTTCTTGGCCATGCTGAATAGGTGGGACTATGAAAATCTCATTGGATATGAAATTGTCCGATGCAACGTTAAGCTGATCAAGGTGGTGTAGGACTATCATCTTGATGAGGGAGTGGTGAAATATGCTTTGCATTTGATGATCATATTCTTTCCTTTGAGCAATGAATGACATCTTGTCAATGTCCCAGTAAAGATAATAGGGCAGATTGAGCATTTTGACTCTTGTAAAATGCATGAGTAGCCGAATATGATAGGAATAGAGCTTGGAAAACCTACCCTCACATGTGAAGTACTTCATGTTGATTTTCATCATGGGAATATATCTGTCTAAAAGGTAAGAGAAAGGAAAAATCTCTTTCTCTCATTCTTGTATCTTGGTTTAAGATATGGCTCTTAATAAAAAATGGTCCAATTCTCCTTGTTTAAACCATTTTCCCCAACATTTTGGATCCCAGAGGCTTCTGATATGATAGCAGGAGATATACTGAAGGTGACACCAACAAGGGTTACTTAGCTATCATGGAGGTTGGTGATGAATAATATGGTGAACACAGGATGATGCTGGATCCTTTCCACCTTCTCACAAAACTCAAAACAACCCATATGTTTAAAGCATGTCACAGTGATGGGAGATGCCATGAGTTCTTTGGTGTTGGTTGACTCATGTCTAATGATTCTCCCCCCTTTTTTAGATAGTCTCCCCTCTTGTATTTATTCCTCACTTTGGCCTCTATTTTCTTCTTCAGCCATGGATTATTGGAGTCAAACCCTAGGGAAATGATGAAATGGAGTGTAGGTGTTGGGAGTATGGAAGGATGTGAGGAAATTGAGGAGATGGGAATGGGGAGGTGACAGGGGTAGTTATGAAATGTTGGAATGGTAATGGGGTGCTAGCAAATGAGTGTAGTAGTGGAATTAATCTACTAGGGTTTTAAACTTCGTATGACTCCAAAACAAATGAAACACCATAAAAGTCAATTGTGAAGGAGAGGACCAATGTAATTTAGACCTACTTGCTTGTTGGAGCACCCTTGTGGCAAATTTTGATGTTTGGAGAAATGTAGAGCGCTTTGGGAAACTTCTGGAGGTTCTCGAGCAAATACATGGCAAAAATGTCAAACACGCCCTCTCCTTATAGGCACACAACACCCTTAGAAAATATACTGAGTTTTATGGTAAATGTGTAGCACTTTGGTCAAACACGCCCTCCAAGTTTAGAACGAACCCTCCAACTTGAAGGTTGATTATTGCCTTCCTAATGTCCAAATTAAGCCCACGATAGATCATTGGAAATCTTGTCCTGTCTAGTTTCCAAATCTATCTTCAGTTTCTAAAATGGACTTCTTTTGACCCTCCAAAAGTTGGTTCTCCCAAGACTGGTCAAAACGTGCAGAATGGGGATGCAAAAATGAAGTGTGATCTTGAAAGAAACTTTTTGAGGTCTTCCTCAACTCCAAATTGAGCTCATGATAGCTCATTGGAAATCTATTTCTTCCTAGTTATCATTTGACTCATTAAGCAAGTTATTTGGACACTCCATCGAGGAGAAACAATGATTTTCCCCAAGGTCACTTGAGAAGTGCAGAAACTCTCTTGTATCAATTGTATTTTTGAAATTTCTCCAAAACCATGACACCAATGTCAACACTGAAGGAGGTTTTTCATCCTTGGCCAATGACGGGCAAAAAACTCTCTCACTTTTGTCAAATGCATATCTGTTTGGTCAAAAACATACTTTGAAGAAAAACTAGCCCTATGTGTGGCAAATGACAATTCCCTTGGAATGACTTCTTGAAAAAAGATGGAGGCATGTAGAGATTGAGTTGGAAGCTTAGGAACAATACTTATTACATATAGTGAACATAAAATTACATGATAAAATATGCATTTCTCTTTACAAATCATCTTCACATGGTGGATAGATGTTATTTGATCACCCTTTACTTGCCGGTCTTATGCAATGGAATGGAGTTTTATTGGAACCTTGGAAACCCTAATGACCTAATAAAACCTTGAAAAACCCTAAAAGGCCTAATGAGCCCTTGAAAAACCCTAAAAGACCTAATGAGACCTTGAAGGACTGAATTTCAAGATGACATGACTGATGTGATGGCATGATGTCATTAACTTTATGGACAATGGAAACTCAGCAAGGTTGAAATGAGCCAGCAAGGGGTAAATTTCTAAAAGGAGTAAAGGAAACCCTAATTCAACCTTCAGTGACCAAATTTTTGCATGACGACCTAGTGGAATGACAAAAAATTTAGAATGGGACCCTAATATGATATGAAAAGAGGATTTTTGATCACTGATGGTAGTATGCAAATACTGCCACTAACACACTCCACTAGGGTGCAGTTGTTCAACACCAAGGAGTGTGCTCAACTAGAGTGCAACTCTTCATCATCTTGAAGTGTGATTTTTTCCAAGAAAAGTGTTTTTTTTATTTCTTTTGTGTGTGTCTTTCATGGTGAATAAAGCTAGTTACTAAGTTAAGAAAAGTTATGTCTTCACCTATCTTTGGGAAAGATAACACAAGCACTTCTAAAGGTAAGGTGATGACACTTAGAAAACATTAACTTAGGAGGATGTGACACTTAGAGATAACATAAGGATAGTCAAGAAAACAAAATGACAACACTAGGTAGCTCGGAAAAATAGTTCACATAGGCTCCAAAATTGAGTTAGGCAAAATATTTGGAGGGTCGTTGTCGTAACGAAAACAAGGTCATTGCTTGCATAGGTCTTCCATTGACTCTATAGAGTTCTTTAATTCTATATCTGAAGGTGAAAGTATCCCTCATTTGAGATTCCATAGGCCAGGTGAAGAATTTTCGTCTTATGAAAGCTACTCTCATCCCTTTGTCTTCCAAGGCCAATATAGATACCAATTCCTTCTTTAGTCCTAGAACATACATAACATCATGAAGAATCATGGATACACCAGAGTCCAAATGAAATTTGATAGAACCAAAACCCTTCACTGGATGAGTAGAGTTTTCTCTAAAGATGAGTTTTAAATTTGTCTCCCTCTCAACTAGTTTTGAGAGGACTTCCTAGTACCTAGAGAAATATCTAGAAGCCCCACTATATAACAACTGACTATCATATGAATCCAGAGGGGAAGAACTAGAAAGAGCAGAAACAAGAATATATTCAAATTGAATAGCAACTACATTATTTTCATACATGGATTTCCTTGATCTGTTTGATGACGATGGCCTTCTGCACGATCATCCCTAGCATCTCTTATTATTTTATCATCTACTCTTCTTCGATCATCTCCTCTTATTTTATTATTTAACTTGTTGTGTCGAATCCATGATTATTGTTGTAGTTGGATCTTGAATCATTTCTCTTTTCTGGACATTCTCGAGCATAGTGACCATGATTGTGACAATTGAAGCATTCAATTATCCTTCCTCTTCTATTGAAGTCCTTTGATTCAGGGGAGGCCTTCATGAACCATATGGTCTTCCTCTTCCTTTTCTCTTCTTGTCTTGAGCAACAAATGCAAAGGACTCGTTATTCATGCTTTTGAATCCTACCTCTACCAATCATCCTGGTCTATTCTTGAGTGTTACCAATGATCTCAAATTTCAAAAGTACATTATTGTTGCTTATAGTCATAATGAAGGTTTCCTAAATATGAGGAAGACCTTGAAGAGTTACCATCACCAAATCTCTATCAAATATATGCTCACCAACAGTTTGCAATTGATCCCTTTGTTGGGATACTCTCATGACATAGAATTGCATATATTCCCCCTTGTTCATCTTCATATCCTTGAGTTTATTTTTCAAGGAGAGGATATGGTTCATGTTGTTGACCTCATACATCCCAACCAACTTATCATATATATCCTTAGACTTCTTCAAGGTTCCAACATAAACAAGTAAATGAACTTACAAACCATCAATGAGAATTTTCTTGGCTTTGAGTTCACCTTTCTTGTACTTGGATTTGGAAATAATAGGAGCATTTTACAAAGGTACAAGAACATTTCCTTCCACATATTCCAAGACACCTTTTTCATCCAATATCACTTCCAACCTAATCTTCCAAGCAACAAAGTTTGATGAGTCACCCAACTTCTCAAAAGCCTTGATGTAAGAGTTAATGATCTTGACCAAGTCCAATAGGCTTTCTCAGCTTCTTCCAAAGATGATTTTTCTTGTCTCTTGTCTCCTTGGGCTAATCTTCACCTTCACTCTGAAACCATGTTAATTTTCCATTGATCTATGCTTAAACAATCACTTTAGACCAATTCCTTTCTTGAATTAGAAATCAATTAATCTTCCAATGATAAATAACCAATGACAACAGGAGACAATAAAGAGCAATAACAATAGACACTAAATTTGCTCAAAGACCAGGAGAAGACCCCATAAGGGGGAAAACTCTTTCAAATTCTTCTTCTATTAGATTGTCATAAAATGCTTAGCAGAGAGAGTACAATGATCCAATTCACCAATCAACAATCAAAGGTCAACAACTTTGAATTTCCAACAAACCAATATTCAAAATTGAAGAGAAGAGCCCAAAAGTCAAATCTATTCAAATTGTTCAATCTACAATTTCGGCCAAAGTTAGAAGCAATCAAAGATGCCCTAACTAGTCACAAGTCAACATTCAAATAACCTCCAAATTAGCTCGGTAAAATGTCAAAATATTCGGCCTTCCAAGCAAGTCAAACCTCACTCAAAACAACCCCAAACAATTCATTCAAACCTAGTCAACAAAGAGAGAAATTCTATGCTCAAATCCGTGGTCAAAGTCTATGATCAACTGTAGTCAAAGTGCCCATAAAACCTTGATATTTATGCCAAAGAATGTAGCCTCCAAAACATTCCAAAAATGCTAAGTCAAACAAACTCAAAGTGTGCTCAAACTCCAAAATGTCAACGTTGGTCAAAGGCTAATCCAAGACAAATTTTGATCCTCTTGAAATTATATCTCTGCTACTCACATGTGTGAAAAGAAGGCCTACAATTTTAGATTGTACGAACCTCCAAGAAGAAGAAGGTGTGTGTGTTGATGCCACCAAATCATGTGACATGAAGTCTATTTATAGGCATTGGAGGAAACCCAAATTGTCTTTAAAGCCGACTTGAACTTTTGTGCACATGTGGGTTTTCACATTAAATTTATATTTTTCCTTAACCAAATTAAATTCTTCCAAGGGAAAAAAGGGTCTTCTCTGGATGAGGAAGGTTGTCCAAAGGAGGGAATTTGTCCTTGAGCTGCCAAATTAACACATTTTAGGACATCCTAATCTACAATTATGTAGTTGGTATTGGGCCTAAATTTAAAGTTAGTTTAAATTCAAAGTCAAGTGGCTTTCGAGCAACTGAGTACCAATGACTCCCAAAACAATGTGAACCTAAACCTTTCAATGCCAGTATTGAGAGATGCAACAATGTGAACTTGAACCATTTATCTCCACTTAGAACAAATGATTGTGTCCATGAGATCAAAGTCAAACCAAGTTTCCTGCAATTGTTGAGTATGAATGTCTAAAATTGTCCCCAATAAGGAAACCATGTGAACACAAGAGGAACAAAAATGAGCAGCTTAATCTAAACTTCTTAACAAATCACAAAGTTGAAAAGTGAGAGGATGCCAGAGTTGTCCATGGAAACCCTTCCTCACCCTTACACCAACTTGATTCTCCTTCCTTCGTCATTTTTGTGAAACATAAGAGTCAAACAAGACTCTGACACAATACAATTGGCCAAGTTAAAGAGAGTGAGCACTAACCAAACTTATACCCATTAAAATAGAATTTATGGATAGAGGATAAAAGTGATTGGGTATTTATTCTTTTAATAGCATTTAAATCTGCAATACAATGAGCTTGTTTATTCCCCTTAGAGCAGTACGGGGAAGTGGTAAAGTGGGAAAAAATAAAACCTTAAATCGACTTTGCAAACGAGAGAAAATATTTTGTAACTTTTTTTTTTTTATATCATATATATCATTAGTAAGTAGTGACATAAAAATAATATCTAAATAATATCTAAGCATTAATATGGATCCAGTATAACTCTAGAACCACCGTTGAACTCTCCTAACCTTGTGGGTTCCCTCATTTCTACATATAAAAAATTCCCTTGAAATCGTATATTAGATTTGTTGTAGGATATGGGATCCCTTGGCATGGCCTTTATGGAGATCCCGCAAAGCATGGATTATACTTTTCGATGGTCAAGTTGCATTAATTTTATATTAGTTCACTTGGAATTAAAAGAGTTCTTTAACTATTAAATATTAAATATATGGTACTAGTACTGTACTATATAATTAGGTATAGCTACCAATCTCTCATTGTATTCGAATATTATGATGATATTGAGTATTAAATTATTTTTATAAAGGTTTATTGTGCCTACATGAACATGGACCCATTGTCAATACATATATCTAAAAGGTACATATGGTCCCTTTTCATAAAGTGGGAAATATGAACCCATAAATCATTGATTTTCAGTGGACCAATAATTGGTACAAAGAGTGGCAAGTAGGGACCCTTGCAAAGTATTCAAGTCAATGAACCCATAAATTATTGATTGTCAGTGTGGATACATATAACTAAAAGGTACATATGGTCCCTTTTCATAAAGTGGAAAATATGAACCCATAAATCATCGATTTTCTGTGGACCACTAATTGGTACAAAGAGTGGCAAGTAGGGACCCTTGCAAGGTATTCAAGTCAATGAACCCATAAATTATTGAACGTCAGTGTGGATACATATAACTAAAAGGTACATATGGTCCCTTTTCATAAAGTGGGAAATATGAACCCATAAATCATTGATTGTCAGTGGACCAATAATTGGTACAAAGAGTTGCAAGTAGGGACCCTTGCAAGGTATTCAAGTCAATGACCCTTTTTATATCAGAAACTCACCCCATAAATGATGAGCATAATTTCACATTAATAAAAGCAATATTATTGCATTTCAAAATGTGAGTGCTTGGTTGAGGTGAGATGGCAGGCTTAGCATGGGGCATGACCAACCTTTCATATTCTCACCGATGCATGGTTAGGGTTTGTGTTTCAAAATAATGATGATGGTGCAACAATAGTCCAAGGGATTTGGATTTTAGCGTTTCGGGTTTTTAAATATCAAGCCATTGAACTCATTTTTTTTTTTTTTTTTTTAGATTTGAAAATTATAAGGAGGATTCAAGTGGATTATTGATAGCAAAAATCTTGGTTGAAGCCAATATAAAATAGGGTTATATGAAAAGCTGGAAATCATAGAGGGAGATGTGATTTATACTTAGCTTTAGAATATGTAAATGTGTTTTTTTAGAGACTTTCATTGTTACTATTATGGCCATGTAGTGCAAGACTATAACACACTGTTCAAAAAGAATGATTAAAGGCATAAGAGTGTTGAGTGTTGAAAGTACAACTCCTACCAAGGTGGTGAATAAATGTTTGAGTGAAAATGTTATTAAGTTTGATGAAGTCATCAAGTTTTTCTTAGTTTCTCAAGAGTACAACACATCAAAGGCTATTGGTATTAGCCTATGCAACACAAGTGTTAAGGGGTTGAAGGATACATATGCTTGTCCACCTAGTCTTATTGTAGAGTTGGTGCTCAAACTGGTTTAAGAGTATGCACTTTCAGAGTGGCATTCATAAGGTAACTCTATTCTAGCTACTCCAACATCGATGTCATTACAAATATGGAGTTTAAGTGGCCAACTTCAATAGAAGGGAAAAGTAGAGTTTAACCAATTGCTTGAAGACTGGTGGGGTTGTGATGTGTTGTTTAAGGTTAGGGATCATAATTGAGAGGCCCTCACATGCCCATTTTGGTTACTTAGGTTTGGGAGGAGATATATCCACTAAAACTGATAGTGGTTCCTTTGAAATGGAAGTCAATGATGGTTGTGATGTTACTAGGGGACAAGAATATTACCACTTAAGACCTAGAAAACATGATACTGAGTTTGTGGGATCTATCTTAGGTAACCTAGGGTTAGATCATCTTAAGAATGTTGCATCCGATTAACATGCCTAAAAGAAATCTTATTTATTTCACACACATGCAAAGGTTTTGAAAGAGATTCGACAAGGCCATCAATGACCTAATACAAGAGTTCTTAGAGCAAATCAAGCCTCTATAGTTGGTTTATCATGAAAATTTTATTTGTAGACATTCAAGGTTTGAGTAGTAATCATGACAAACTTATCTTTACCCGTTTCATGGAAATGGGTGCAAAGCCGAATATCATTTTATTGTAGGAAGACAATGTGCAAGGGCTCAAACATTTTAGTAAAGTTGAGGAGAAGTTTTAAGGATAATATTTTAATTTTATTGATACGATAGACTTGTCAAGATGAATAACAATTGATTGGAATTCTAATATACTTCTAAATAATTCTTATACTACCACTTTAGGTATAGGCATAATTTTTTACAGTAAAAGTGTAAGTTAGATATTTAGTGGGCTAAATGTGTATGGACCTTATGGAGAAAAGCATGGATTCTTGAAGGGTTTTTTCTTTTTAATTTTTCCTTCTTCTTCGCTTCATTGTTTGAAGGAAGGAAGGGTTATTCTTAGTAGTGACTTAAATTTTACATTGAGTAGATTAATGGTTTGGGGGGACTTAGTTAAGGTGGATAGGATATTCAATTACTTCATCATTAGGAATTGGATTAGGTTAGTCAATGCAGAACTGCATACTCTTAGACTTACTTGGTGGAAAAACAGGGTAAGTAGAGATGCTATATCTAAGAGATTGAATAAATTTTTGTTTTCAAATCCCCATTTGCAACAAGTTGACTAGTTTATAACATGGATAGAGGACAATAAAATTTCATATAATAGCCCTATATTTCTTCAATTTAAGAGGAATGATGCCTAATATTGGGACCCATTCAAGTTCGATCCCATTTGGATCAAAGAGGAGGACTCTAAGGATATTTTATTAAAGAATTAGTGGAATTATGAGGTGGAGGTAGGGTAAATGCCAATGAACAAGTTGCTTGTGCTTTAAAGACATACAAATAAAAGGTTTTCATTTGTGTAGGTGAAAGGTATAGGAACAAATATTATTAATAAAGGAAATTGATGAGTAATTGGAACACTCTTTAGGAACAATACTTGTGAGGTCTTTAGTGAAGAGGAGTTATTGAGGGTTTTGAAACCTAAAAGAGAAAGCTATTAAAGGAGGGGAGGCATATTGGCAGATGAAGAGAAGGGCCATTTGGTTGGTATCAAGAGATGAGAACACAAAATATTTTCAACATTATGCAAACTTCATAAACAACACTAACACAATTTGAGAAATGAAGGATGAAGGAGGTGAGGTTGTAAGGAACTTCAAGGGTTTTCCTAACTTGGGAGTTAGACACTTCAAAAAAAATTCACAAGAACATGTAGGCACTAATATTACTAAGGTCATGGAGGAGTCTTGATATTATTCTAGGTTAATATCATAAAATGATAACATATAATTGAATACGGAGATTACTAATGAAAAACTACAACTTGTCCTCTTCTCCTTTCAAAAGGACAAAAGTCCTAATTTGGATGGTTGGACTAAGGAGTTTTTCCTTTGCTTTCTTGATTTGTTAGGTGAGGATTTACTCAAAGTGGTTGAGGAAGTTCAATTAATTGGTAAGGTAGTTGGTTCTTTTAATGGTACCTTCATTGCTCCCATTCCTAAGATTGATAAAATAAGTTCCTTTGATGAATTTACTCCTATCTAGATTTGTAATTGTATTTACAAGATAACCTCTAAGGTGTTGGTAGTTAGGTTGAAGAAATTAGTTTCAAGATTTATCTTTCCAAAGCACTTTGGTCTTTTGGAAGGTAGGAAATGACATAAGGAAATTAATTGTGCACAAGAATGACTATGTATGATTAGAGCAAAGAAACTATAGTTATGACATTAAAATTATACTTCTTTAAGGCCTACGATAATCCAATCTATTTACAATGATTAAATGTATTCAACCTAATATAACAAAGTAAATAATATTTTTTTTAATAATGAGAAAACTATCATTGTCAAACAAATATTGAAAACAATCATCACTAATTGCTATATACATATGTAAATTGAATCATTTAATTATTAAAAAAACACTACATCAACTAAAATAACCTTATGATAAAAAATAAACTTTCCCTCTAGTTAGATATCTTAGCATTAATATATTTCTTTTATATTCGAAAAAAACAAAAACTAAAAAAATATATTCCAAAACTATATATATAATTAAAATAATGAAAAAAAGAGAGTGAAGTGAGTTACACTTAAAAATCAAAATTTAACCAATAAATATGGACGAGTCGTTAGCGAATATAAAAGGTGCATATGACCCCTTTTAATGCATGTGGCCTAATAGGGACGATTCCAATGTATTTATGCTAATGGCCCCTTTTTCATAAAGGGCAAATCAACCATATATTACACGAATAATCCAACCTTACTTTTTTAATGTCACCATAAATTATTTAATATCGTACATTGTATCATTAAACCATATAATATCTCTTAAATGATTTAATATCGTACATTGTATCATCAAACCATATAATATCTTAAATTGGAATGAAGCTAAGGAATAAAAGCAATATAAATGCATTTCAATATGTGAGTGCTTGGTTTAGGTGAGATGGGAGGTCAAATGTTGGATAATCAGTTTAGGGATGTGATGGGTTTGGCCAATTTTAAAATTAAATTAATTTTTAAGTATATTTTTAATTTTAAAAATAATTTGTTTATAGTTTTTGGATAAATGGTGATAAGGGGTTTTGTTAAGGAATTTTTTGATGTGAAGTTATCGATTCAATTTTCTATCTTGATTGGGGTGACAATTAGACATGATGAAGATATAATTTTGCCAAATTACAAAAAAATTAACTTAATTTTTAGTATATTTTAATTGTAAATTTAATAAAAGAATAAAATAAGTTTTCACCTATCCACACTAAATTTGAGATGTAATTTAATTTACA
The DNA here is from genome assembly GCA_000404065.3 of Pinus taeda. Lineage (NCBI taxonomy): Eukaryota > Viridiplantae > Streptophyta > Pinopsida > Pinales > Pinaceae > Pinus > Pinus taeda. Next base: position 73,549 of record APFE030621624.1, read on the forward strand.
ATTTGTTATTAAGTATTTTATTCCATGTTTGATATAATCATAGGTATGAAGTTAACCTTCTATGAAAGTGTGAAGGAAAATAAACTAATTACTCTTCTTAAGTTCAAGTTTATATTATTATTATTTTTTAAATTATATATATATAGAGAGGAGAGAAGAGAGAGAGAGAGAGCATATGTTAGTGTAATAAAATATTGTTACTAATAATGTTAATATTAATGTGAGAGAGCATACTTACTTTAAAATAAAATTTTAAATTATTATTATTATTACTATTTAGGAAGTAATCTCTCAATGTGTGTGTAAGAGAGACAAATTATTCATAACATGTGCCCAATTAAAATGAGAATGTTAGCCTTGAGGGTTAGCTTAATTGGTCAAGTTCTCATCGCTAAATCACCTCACTAATGGGAGGTCACAGGATCAATTCTCCTTGACAACCTCAGGGTTAGGCCCTGCTAATAAGCTAGCGAGATGTGACCCCTTTGGGTGGATCTACCTAGATATTTCTTTGGGAAAAAATAAAATGAGAATATTAATACAATAAAATATCAGCCAAGGGATAGCCCCAAGGGTTATCTCAATTGGTTGAGTCCCCATCATTAAAGCACCTTTGTTATTAAGAGGTCACAGGTTCATTTCTCTCAACACTCTTAGGATCAGGTTCAATGGTTGATCCAATAGGCAATGATCCCTTTAAATAGATCTACCTAGTACAAATATTTCGTGGACGTAGAGGTCACCAATCTCCAGGCTCCGTGAACCACATAGAATAAAAAATATCAACCAAGGGATATAACAATGTAATAATAAAATTTATAAGTATTGTAAGCATCAAATAATCATAATAATAAACATGATTTTAAACCTATAAACGACAATGAAATGAGTGAAAATTTTTAAACAAGAATTATGGAAGAAAAATATTATAATTAAACATGAACTAGTTGTGATAAACTCCCACCAGTCTAGCATCTGAAATGTTAACAAGTACTTCATAATCTTAATGAATTATCTTTTTTCTTGTAATTTTGTTTAAAGTAAATACATTATGATAGAAAGGTACTTATGGTCCCAATATTTTCCCTTAACTAGTTGATGGAATGGTTGAATTTTGTATTAAGTTAACTTGTCATTGTGTATGCGGGCCTTCTTGTGATTCTTGTATTTGGTATGATTTTTAGTTTTCAATTTATTGCTAATGAAAGTCGAAGTCTCAACATTCCATGATCCTTATAGTTGGGGCAGTCATAAGGGAGTGATATCTCCTACTTACGTAATGATTGGTTGGTCATGCGGTGAGGATACTTGGTTTTTCAACCTTTCCCTCCTCTTTTACGAAATGTGTTGTGTGGATAGATTTGTGTGAAAAAACACTCAAATACCTCCTATCTTGTGGCATCTTGAAATTGTTTCAACAACTATAAAATGTCCTTTGCACTTATGTGTTGCTCCACATTGTTTGGGGTTGATCTATGATAACATATAATTCCCAACATACCATAGTCCTTATGCCAATGGGGACAACCACAAGGGAGTGGTGCCTCATACTAACATAATGGTTGATTGGTTATGGGATGAGTATGCTTGTCCTCTTGGCCTTCCCCTTATTTATTAAACATGATGTGTGGGTATGTGTCCATTAAAAGAAGATCAAATATCGCACTCTAATGGCATCTTGGGATTGATTCTATAACTATTAGCTCTCCTCCTACTCCTCTTAGTGAGGAGTTTTGTTCATATTAACATAATTATATACATGAAAGATCTCATTCTATGTGAAATATTTCATGCTATTTTCCCCATGTAACCAAGTGTTGGTCCTCAATTTTCCATTAAAACGCCACATAAACCTTCTTGATTTCAGCCATATCCACCTCATTTTTCCTCACTTTTGTGCATTTTGATTATGTTTTACCCCAGTAAAGATAAATAAATCCATAAAAATGTATTTTTCACTATTTTGTTTTAATTTTGGTCATTTAGCAAATATGAATATTGGAAATTCATTTTTTTTTATCAATTTTTATAGGAAAACTAATATGATAAAGTGTCCTTCATTGAGACACTTGTAGACTTTTTTTGGGAAAAACAAAGACGTGTTTTGATCCCTAGGTTCACAACATGGTTAGTTTCATTTTGGATCTATGAGAGCTCCAACAAAAGGGTTTGGTCAACATGGTGTTCAATGCTACACTAGCAAGGAAATAAGGCAACAATAAGGGAGAAATATGCGCTTGTTCTAAAACACATGATTGGGCATGCATTTAATTGTTTTAGGGATTGAATTGGCTATATGTAGATGATAAGTCAAGGTTGTAGTAATTCATGGAGGATTGATAGCTTAGTTAGTTTCATTTTTTTGTATAACTAGTCATAAGGAGTGGAGACTAAGGTATTCAATTCCTTTATGTCTAAAACTTTTAAGTGTTTTACTAGTTTATATAATTAATATGTAGTGGCTTTGAGTCTCTATAGTCAATACATTTTACTATGTGTGCAAGAAATATTTTGGAGGGCCCCTAAATTGTGGCATGATAATTCTTTTTTCATGTGTACATATCTCTTGTTTTCCTATTCATTATTTCATGGTAAATACTTCTCTTTATTTTCTTTAATCTCTATTATATATGTGTATATCCATCTCTATTTTTATATGAAAACAAGCATTTCATTTTATTAAATATAGTTTTATTTCTATCCAAGTCTAAACTTGTTTCTCATCAAGGATTAGAGTGGTCTACATAGTATTGCTGCAAACATGTTTCGACCACAAGAGTTGAATAGATACACTACAACCTATTTTTCTATCCATTAAGACCCTAATGGATGTTAATGATCTAGCTAGATTTGACCAAGTTCCTTTCATTTGATTTAATTTAAATAATCTTTCTATTTGACACATGAATGCTAGAATTATTTCTCAATCAACAGACTCCACAAGTGAAAAAGGTATTGTTGTGGGAACCACTTGAAGCATGAGATCTCACAACCTGATTTTCCACCCATGAAACTTTGGAAACATTAGATTGGAAGGATTAGCTCTTGTTTTTCTTTGAAAACACATTATTATATTGAAAAATCATCTTACATTGCAATAGTTTGAGTGGAGATAGTTTATTTTTCTTAATATATCAAGTTAGAATTTCTAGTTTTCCGCTACAATGATTTGATTAACATTCATATTTCCTTTGATTATAATTGTTAATTGTTAATTTAATTCTTAGTTAATATTGTTTTTAATTTGTATTATTCATTAAGTGGCACCTTAAGAAAATTATAATCTAATTCTTTCCAATACAATGAGCTTTTTTTTCAAGGTGGTTCACAGACACTAAGTGGCAGCTACATCCAAGAAAAAATCTAGGTAGATCAACCGGAAGGGATATAGCCACCAACCAAAGTAGCAAGGCCTAACCCCAAGGGCGTTGAGGAGATTTGACCCCGTGACCTTCCGATAGGGGAGGCACTTAGCAACAGGAACTCGACCAACTGAACTATCACTTGGGGCTATTTCTAATAATGAGTGTACTTCAGTAGTTTATGAATTTTAGATTCATATGATGATGTCTTGATCTATGCAAGTAAACTAAACCTGAATTTTTTGGCATTTTTTTATAGGGAAGTGCAATAGATAAAGTTTTATATAGTTTACTTTTTGCATTTTTTGCTCTAAACATTTAGGACAAAGAGGAGTGAAAGCAGTAAGAAAAGAGGTAAGATCTTGCACATTCACTTTAGTGAGTTTTCTCAAATCCTTGTCGTTTCTATATATGAATAGATTAATTATTCCTATGGATAGAAATGATCATTTATTAAAGTTAGGAAAGACATTATACTGAATGAAAAAAACTCCCCCATTTGTAATTTATCTCCAAGAACTCAAGCAATGTAGGAACAATTTTTAGTTGCAAAGGACTTGAGAGAAGGTCAATTACAACCAAGCGCACAAACTCAAGAACCATTATTGGTTGTAGAAACATCAAGGGAAGGACAAATTAAAATAAACTTATCTAGTGGAACATTAGAAAAAAAAAGTCTCTAGATTTAATTAAAGAATTTTGGGTCCCTTGGGAAGAAGATATGGCAGAACACGAGGAACCAAAACTCAATATGGATGTCACAATTGCAAGAGAAAGAGAAAGAGTAGCATCAACGGAAAGAGAAAAAATAACATTAGCATAAAGAGAAAGAAAAGAAAAAGTATATCATGATGAAAGATGATCTAACATGGGTGTAGAAATAAGAGCTAAGAGAGGAGAAGGATCTATAACACAAGAACCAAATGAAGTTACTTTTGGATTTCCCATTTTGGATGCACCATCAATCTTTAGTACTAAGGTAAAAATGGAAAATATCCCACCATCTGTACTTCCAATTTTTTTTGGTATGCCGATTGCAGATTCTGATGCTTTCAATTTTTAGTTAGATTTACTGTGTCACACTTATGGTTACACAAATGGTGTAAAAAGTTTGTTTCTTTCTGGTCACCTTTAAAGGAATTTCCTTAAAATGGTTTATGGGTTTAAGGAAACATACTATTATGTTCAGCCATATTGTATGTCTAAAGACTCTAAGGAGGTCTCAACAAAATAAAGAAAGACTAGAATTCTATTTGGAAATATTCCATTATAGCCTCCAAAAATATAAACAAAATGCACTAAATCCATATACAATTCACATAATTTTCTTAAAAGGTATTAGGGATGATACATTAATGTAGTTAATCTTATGAGATCAAGTGATATTTTGTATTTACCTTTTGAACAAATACCTAAGTTGTGAAAGAAGTATTCCAAGGGAAGAGCTAAAGATGGTAATGGTCAAAGGGATACTCTTTTCAAAATTACTAAGCCAGTTGCAAGAAGTATACCAAGTAAAAAAATAGGAAATTTGTTAGATACATTTAAAATCAAACTATTGAGTACACTTGGCTCACATATAGTTACATTAAGAGTGAAGAAGAGGTAGGAAGAGCATAATGAATTATTTCCCATTAAAATATTGTCCATTAGATAACATTAAACTTTGTGGCATATTTGCAAAAAAACATGCAGTTGAAACTTGTCGAATGCCACTAGAATTGAAAGAATCCTACAAAGGAGAAAATGTAGAAATGAAATATCTATACTATGTTTCACCTGTTATACCTTGGCAATCATAAGAAACAAATATTCCCAAGATCCACTTAGAAATTTCCTCAATATTATAATTCAAATCCTATACAGAATACTTGGAATGCTCTTATGCCTTCGCAGAAATGGCCACCTTAGTAGGCCCAAAATCAACCATTTCAATAAGGTTGGAGGACCTACTTATAAAAAATAGCCTCCTTATTATCCTCAACAACCATATCAACCCCCATATCCTCAACAACCATATTAATATCAATTTTTTTCCTTTCAACAAATACCAAAAAAATGTCATTTACGCAATATCCTCATTCAACTCAATAACCATATCCTATATTTCCTCCACTATAGATAGTCGAATCACAATAACTACAACTACCTTCTAACCAACCACCACCAAGACCCACTCAATTACTAGCCTATCCAAGTGGAGAATCCAAACAATAAAGTGGAAAAACCTATTTATAATGCAGAAGAAGGAACATTTCCCACATATTCAATTGCTTTTGTACAAGGTATCCAGTTAAATCATGTAAAGTACTTAATAAGTAATCCCCAATAATTACAGAAGAAGAAGAAGAAGAAGAAGAATAGGTGATTAGTAAAATCATTGATATCTACCTTGGAAAATGTCTAAACATCAAGTCTATCTTAGAATAATCCTAGGAACAACAATAAATTAAATTATTATGAAAGTATTCTAATGCATCTTTGCACTACATAGATGTGCAAGGTATCCATCCATATACTTACACACATCACATTTATATAGAGGAAAATGTTAAACATGTTAAATAACCACGAAGAAGGATGAATCCAATGTGGAAAGAGATAATAAAGACATAAATTTAAAAATCATTAAAAGTAGACTTTATATCCTACCTTTGGTTTCCAGTGGGTTTCTCCTTTGGTGGTAGGACCCAAAAAGAATGGGAAATGACGAATATGTGTAGACTATTGATAATTGAACAAAACAATTCTAAAATATCACTTCACTACATCTTTCATCGGTCAAGTATTAGACATATTAGTAAGAAAGAGATTATTTTATTTCCTTGATGGATTCAGTGGTTATAGTTAGATTAAAATAGATTTAAAAGACTATGACAAGACAAATTTTACATGTCTTTGAGGGACATATGCTTATAATTACTACCTTTTGGACTATGTAAAGCACATGCTGCATTCCATATGGTGGTCCTAGGTGTTTTTGTTGATTCAATACATGAATATGTATAAGTATACATGGATGGTTTTTCAGTGTATAGATACTATTTTAAAAAATCTTTAATTAATCTGAATTTTTTTCTCATAAGACGCTTGGAGACAAAATTTATAGCCCCTAGAAATGAAAAATGTTTTTTGTTACTAACTAAAGGTATTGTAATATAACATCATATGTCTACTACAAGGATAAAGGTATATATAGCCAATATAGAGATTATTATCAAATTACCAATTCTATTAGCCCAATGAGATGTTAGAATTTTCATAGGATATGTAGGATATTATGATTGATTTATAGAAACATTTAACAAATTAGCCTTACGATTATTCAAATTACTTGTAAAGTATGTTGAATTTGATTGGTATACTAATTGTCAAATTTATTTATAAACTCTTAAAGAAAAAATCTCAACAACACTGGTATGGAGAGGTCAGGACCTTGCCATTTTACATCTCAATAGATGCATATGATACAACAGTAGGAGCAATTTTAGGTCAAAAGGAAAATTGTCGAAGCTAAGCTATCTATTTCATCAATAAAACTTCAACTCCTACTAAATTCAATTATTTTTTCATTGAAAAAGAGATTTTAGCAGTTACTCATGATGTCAATACATTTCAACATTATCTTACTAGTTACAAATTCTTTGTCCATATAGACCCTTCTATCATTAGCTATTTAATGAATATACATATTACTAATGTTCGAGTCACAATATGGTTATTATTGTTGCAATAATTTAATATTATTGTCATATATAAACCTAGATAGGAAAATCAAGTGGCAAACTTTCTTGCTCATATTAATAACCCTAGTGGGAATGCTCTAGTATTAGATTTTTTCCCAAATGAGAATTTATTTATTGTATCTATTAAATCTTCATTGTTTTCATATTTAGATAAATATTTGTCCACAAGGAAGCTACAATTGCATTTTTCATCACGAGAGAAAAACAAGTTATTAAACAAAGTGTTAAAAACTCATGGATTAAAGGAGACATTTTCTATGCATGAGTAGTTTTGATAATACGTAAATGTGTTAGAAAATATGTATTCTTTAATATTTTATAACCATGCCATGATGAACCATGTGGTGAGCATTTTGAAGATAAAATATTTTCTTACAAAATACTATCTCTAGGATATTATTGACCAAATCTCCTTAGAGAGAGAGATGCCAAGAAGTATGTGAGAAGTTATGATAACTATCAACGAATGGGTAAACCAATAGCAGAAGGTGAAATGCCTTTTCGATTGCTTGTTCTTTTGGAGCCTTTTGAGAAATGGGCTCTATATTTTATAAGACCTATAGATCCTATGTCTAAAGGAAAAAGATATATATTAATTTGAATTGATTATGTTACAAAGTGGGTGGAAGAAAAAGCCTCAACAAGAGAAAACAAACAAGCAATAGTCAATTTCCTATTTGAATATATTTTTGTTAGATTTGGGGTCCCAAAGGAAATTGTTACTAACCAAGGAGCACAATTTACTTCAAATATTGTGAGAGGAATTTTTGAAAAATACAAAATCAATCTTCAAAAGTATTCTCCTTATCATTCATAGGGAAATGATCAAGTGGAGTTTACAAACAAAGTCTTGGAAGTAATCATGACCAAAATAGTTCAACTTCATCAGAAGGATTGGCTAGATAGGCTTCCAAAAGCTTTGTGGGACTACCATAAGACACAAAAGATGCTACCGATTTAACCCTATGAACTAGTATATGGTAAGCACATCCTCCTTCCTATTGGATTTCAAATTCATTCTTTCAAAATTGTAGTTGAATTAGGAATGGACTTGATTGAGGCTCAAAAGCAAATAATTGTGCAACTAAATGAGTTAGATGAAATCCCACAAGATGCTCCAAAACAAATTATTTTGATTTAGCAACAAAGAATGAAGTGGCATGATAAGTTCATTAAAAGAAAGAATGTCAACGTTTGATATTTGGATTTGGTCTTTGTTTCCAAATTCAAATATTTCAAGCTATAAGTTGCCACTCACAGGCTTGGCCCTTATGAGGTTCAAGAATTTTTTGATACTAGTTCTATATAGATAAAGACAATTGACGAGGAATGGGTTTCATATGTGGTCAATGATAATAGGATGAAACTCTACAACAAGGTAATCAATCGAAATGATTTTATTTCCCAACTCTTTCAACAAGCCAAGATGCAAGTTGTGGGTGAAGGGAATAATACTCTTGTCCCTCTTCCATCTTGAATTATATATATATATATATATATGAAATGAATAAAAAATAATAAACACTAGTTGTGAAAATCCAAGTTACTAGCATAATCTAGACTTGATTTTTGTTGGACCAAGATATTGGTTAACATAAATTCTTAATAAAATGAACTACCTAGTGATTATCAAATTTATCAAAATATTATAATCAATGTTCAATATTTTTAGTGATTACTCACTAAAATCAAACATTGATCTAGGGAGGACATCTACAAAGATGGACATGTCTCAACATTTATTTTTTATAAATTTAGTGCCTATTGTATATTAAATATGTAAAAATCGTTATATTTTCTATCCATTGAAGTTCAATAATCCATATGAAGTCTTCCAGAGAATGACTTCATTTTTTTTTAAATCAGAAATAAAATACAACTAATTGATCATCTATTCTAGAAGGGAACACATTTTATCGTCCATTCGAGAAGAAAGCTAATTTTATTATCCATTCCAGAAGATACGGAGTTTCATGATCCATTCCATAAGGAATGAATTTGATTATACCTATAAAAAATAAATGAGTTAGTTTACAAGCAAGTATTTAAATATTATATCAAAACATGCAATCAAAGATCATAATCAAACAATTGAAGACTTCCAAACAATCACTTGAAGACCCCAAGCAAGCAATTGAAAACTATAAGCAAGAAAATTAAGATATAAAGACAACAAGCATCATAACCACTATTCTTATTTAATGACAGTCAAGTATGGTAAGATAAATTTTCAATATTTTAGTTTTGTTAATAACAAAAATTAAAATTCAAATAATGATACTTTTATAAACCTTTATACTTACTATTTAGTACTCATACCTTTTAAAATAAATTTAGAAGTATTCTCATAGCCATTTATAGCCATTATTATTTATATTATTACTTCTAACCATATATTCACACTTGGTTTAGACCCCTCAATCATTTTTCGAGCTCTTTTCATATACATTAACTCATATAAGATGCAGGTCATGATACCTATTTATCTATTCATAATTGTTATCCTAAAACATTATCCTATTGTACTATTGAGACATTTTCCATTACCTCTCCATAGATTCACTCATAGTACATTTTGATATGAAAAATGACTTGAATGACATCCTCTCTACTTGTGCTCAAATGGCTTAAACAAATATATACTTTACCATTCTTATAGTGTTTCAAAAAATATTATATTTTTCCACCTTATAGTTCGTTTCAAACATTATAATCTACCACCCTCTGAATCATTTCAGAGTTATGTATTCTGGCATTATTCTCTCAAATTCATAGCCATTCCTCTACAACAAGATTTGTTGTGCATTAGGAGAACAGTAAATGGTTTTTCACAAGTAAAGATCAGATGAATGTTCTATACACAACTTCTTCATTTAAAACTTTCTCATAAAGAGAATTACCATATATGTATGGGTATTTCATAAGAAAGGCTTCTACACTATTTAGTCTCCATGGAAAATATTTCCATAACAAAGTATGTGTGAAATTGGAGGTGCATACAAAATTATTGTACAACATAGCTCTCATAAGTCCACAACATAGTTTATATGTGAAATTTGGAGTGTGTATAAGATGGTGTGAACAACATGGCATTAACATACATTTAATTGTAAAATGCAAGCTATATACAAGGGTATTTGAACAAGGTATCCATCATAAGTACCAATAGACCATTTTGTATTTGGAACAATGTATTCTTCATAGCGTAACATAGTATGAGAGTGTGGAATTGGGGTTTTTTGAAAAATGTATATCTTAGGGTATTTATACAAAAATTGACATGCATAGAACCGGCTTGAATACAAGGTGTTCCATATGGTTATTATTCAGACAAGTATGTTGTTCATAACAAAGCATATTTGCACCAAATTTGAATGTTTAAGATTGTCCATTCTCCATAATCAAGTAACGATGCATGAGAATAGATTATACATATGAGTATACAAAGTTTATATAGAGTCTCATCACATAGAGCTAAGAAACTGAACATGGTGTTGGGTGCAGTATAGGGTCTATAAATGTACCAACATTTAATTTTTCAATTTAGATAGTTCGTGAACTTCGAGACACAACACTGGAAATGCCAGATAAATCCCCTGGCAACCTAAAAAACAAATGCTAGTCTATCTTGCGTATTAATCTCATTAATAAATGAAATCTTGCACTAAAAGAGAATTCGAGAAAGCACCAATCCAAACAATTAAATCATGCAGGAAATAAAAGGAAAACCAATGTGAAAGGAAATTCTAAGTACGAGAAAACAAAAAGGGAATCATAACTAGAAACCAAACAGTGTTGACAAAATATTGAGAGACTATAAATGTTGGAAGGAATTCAAAAGCAATTCAAAATCATTCTGCCTGTACTAATTCTGCTTGTACTAATTCTGTGTGAAATTAACTTGAAATCATCCTCAAGTAAATCTATTGCGTAAATAACTTATGAAAGAAATTAAATTAATATGAATCTCGCCTTCCTTGTCTCTGAAAATAAATCATGGAGAACTATCTAGAAGTTTAATGAAAAGTAAATATTATTGTTTTCAACATGACGCAATTTGCGTTTGTTAATATCAGCTCCCCGACATATAAGTAATATATGGTTTTTGTAAGCATAGATTGAATGAATATGTCAGTACCTCAAAACCATAACCACTCACATCATTTTCATGTTCTCGAATATAAATCAATTACAACTCATCAATGCATAAGTGGATCTTGTAAATAAGAACAAATGGAGGGACACAATTTGATATGAAGAAATATCCCAAGTGTAAGAACAAACTCAAGTATAGGAACAATTTCTTAATATGGATCAATGAAGTTTAGAGCTCAAAGGAAAACATTGCAGCAAATTAAATAACATCAATCTAGAGAAGGAAAGAGACTATAAATTATTAAATAAACTTCACACAGTAAATGACAATTTAAATGCTAATTAATTTAAGAAATGAAGAGTAGTGGAAAGTTGGTCTGGTGACGAACCTAGCCATCTCACACCCTCAATTAACTTGGTTCACACAACAGTTAAAATCATTAGATGCAATAAATAAATATACAGAACATAGATGAAAATTGCTTCAATTAATTCTAGAAAAACAATCTTTACATCAAGCAGACAATGTTCAACTCCAACAAAACAAGAGGAGAGATCCACTAGTTATGAACTGCATGAGTCTACATCGGGACAACTCCTCTTCCCTTCTGCGCCTTCCTCTCGTGCTCACTACCCCTGGCTGGATCGATTTCCTTCCTTCCTTACTGTCTAATTGTCTAATTAATTGACTAATTGACTAACTATTCTTTCTCCCGCAAATCTCTTATATATCATCAAATTACAAACTGGGCCTTCAATTAAGCCAATTAAAATATAGAAGATTATTAGTTTTAACAATTTTTCGAATTAATAACTAGTTTGAAGCTGAGTGTCGAAAGAGGGAATGATTCTAGTGAATCGTTCCTCTTTTCTTGGAGAGCTGCCGTTGGAAGGTGCGATTCAAATGCTTCCTCGAATTGCCTATTCAAATAAGATTAATTTCCTCAGCAAATTAGGATTGCCTAGAGAATTCCTATTTTAGAAATAACATTGTTGACTCCACATTGGATGGGCACAACGTTGCATCATCACAACTTTGCACAGTTGTAGAAGAACAATTATTTAGCGTAGTTAACGAAGTTTAAAACCATTCTTCTACCTATGCAATTTCCAATTCAACTGGTGGCGTCACATACAGGATCCATAAGGTTGTAAATGAAAATCCCTAGAGTTGTTCTTCAAAGTACTCCACCGACACAATTCAAATGTCTACGGGAATGACCCAATTGTTGTCATGGGGAGAATTGGAAGATTTAACTTTTTCTCAAGACTAGCGTATCTCATCAATGGTCAGAATTCTTCAACGCTGCAATGGCCTTTTGAATTTCCTAGTTGGTCATTCTTGGAGACATCCTCCTTCAAGTCTGTGCAGATGCGTTGATCACAAATGAGAGTAAGTATCTCCAAAAGAGCTACTCAAATATTTCCTCAAGGCTAAAATTATAACAACATGAACAATTTCCTTCTCAACCTCAGTACCATCTATTGCAACCTTAGCAGCCTTACTATGCATGTCAAGCACTCCAACATTCTTACTTGGTGAAGCATTCAACAAAATGTTTCTCCAATTCCGAGAACAACTATATTACAATTAGAACCAAGATCGTTGTGTGAAGACCTGTGCCTTGTCTACAAGCTGCACCACCAATCAGCCAATGAGAAGGGGTGAATCATATAAGAATTTGTAATGGATATACTTAGGCCTCATGTGAAGAGATAGCATGCGCCCATCTATAGTAACAACAACTTCAAGCTAATAATACTCAAATATATTACTACCCAAATCACTTCATCATCGAAGATACAATTCATGATAAAATAAACTTTAATAAAGTAAAGGGTGTTCTGGTGAAGCAATTGAGAGCAACAGTGCATAACCATCAAATCCATGAATCCCAACGGAAAATTTGTGTAACACCAAAACAAGATCAGGGCACCCAGATCAACACATTTTTTGTCTCCTAGTGCAGGAACATGAGTGTAGTCTAGGAATTCTTTAGAGTGCATCCTTTAGTGCGCAGGCAACCATAAAAACATGTCTAGGTTAAACATGCCTTCACTCGAACATGCCTGCAATGGTGCAGGAATCCATTGCATGGTGCAGGAAGGTAAATATAGGTTCAAAGGTTGTATAAGACATGATCGAATTAATGTTTAAACTTGCAACATACAAACCTTAATTAATAATGTTTTAATCATGTTAAAACGAGGAAGGTAAATAATATTTGCAACAGTTAATCATTTAACCAAACGACAACATAAGACAAATGAATGAAAATAAGACAAATTGGAAGCCCAACATCCCCCCATGCTAACCATCTTGCATGTCCTCATGCGAGGAAATCAGACACTGTCACTTCCTCACAAGAAACATTTATAGGTATTTAAAATGATGTTCCTACAATTTTTCGTGATCACATTTCTTGTGCTAGATAAAGCTTGCTCTAAACCAGAGTGTCTATTGGACTCTTTATTTTCTTAAACTAATTTCAGGAAAACCTAAACGAAAGCTGCCATGAAAAAACTAAATTTCAAGGATGGTGTTATTACTTGAATAAAATAGCTAACTTTTAAAATTTCCAAAAGAATATCTCGTAGGCATCCCTAATTAGAAGTTACACTTTAAAATCCTCATTGTAAATATGAGTGACATGATTTAAAAGCCATGGTGTTAAAAGTAGACATAGTAATACCTTCCCACAGTGACCATTTTACCATTATCCATGTAGAGTTGAAGCTCTTGTCTGGGCACAGTGAATTACCTGCACTAAGGGTCCCACATCCATAAAAATCATTCCAAAAATATAGAACTCCTAGGTAGAACAACAGAAGGATTTTAAAGCCATTCTTGAAGAGATTGATAATGAGTTCAGGGAAAGCAAAAACAACCAAGTAAATCATAGCGTAAAATTAACTTTAATACCACAGGCATGGCCCTACTGCCAGCAGGCATCCATAGCCTCGACAGAGGTACCTTTTAACCTTATGAAATGCTTTTGTCCCACCTATTAGATATAGTTTCAGAGTCGTTTAAGAACATTTTACTTTTTCTCTTTTTAGAAGTTAATTGAAGGTCATTGTCCTAGCTTGGCAACCAGCTATTGACAGTTTCATTCACGAGAACTAACAAGAATGAACAAGTCGGCTCGTGATGAAACCTCTCGTTTTCCAGTTTTTCAACTGAAAGCCATTACCCTGGATTGGTGACTAGTGCGGGAATGTCATTCTCCTTAGGACCCATGATCATAGTAGGTCAGCTCGCAATGAGACCTCCTATCCCTTAATTAATTCGTTTATGTTTCTTCTTTAGAAAAAAACTCTAATTATGATTAACTTTAGATGGGTTACTTAATAGGTGGGGAAGCAAATCTACTCCTTAAGGGTGCAGGATGACATGAAAAGTTTTTAATTACTATTCTTTACTGGTTGGCCATGCTACCCTAAGAATTTATTTTAAAAAATATCTGATATAATGACTAAAAAGATTTCTTTAGTTGGTCATGCCAGGGTTCTTTATCCAAATCTTATTAGAGTTTTGTAGGTGTGGTCCTCCATAGGAGGTTTCTCACCTATCCCTTGGAAGGGGGACCTGAAAATATTTTCTAGATGATAGTTTGTTTTAATGGGAGAGAAGTATTATATGTAACTTATAACAATACCCTTTACCGACATATTGATCGACAATCAAATTCACTTTAAATTATGAGGCATTAAGTGTAAATTTCTTCTGACAAGTCTTACCATGAGAGTGCATAATAATAGAAATTGCAAAAGCTGTGCTTTTAGGGAATCACCAGTTCAAGAGTGTTGTTATGCATCTTTATTCTTTATTCTCCTATTATCCTACCCTATTTTTAAAGAAAGAAATATCACCTTTAAGTGAAGGCATACTTCTAATGAAGCCAGGTGCGTAACAAAACACTGATTATACTCACACTTAGTTTTAAAGAATAGACTTTAAGACATACCAAAGCATGAGAAACCAATTGCTTCAATTGAAATGGTATCAAGAATTTCTGAATGATGAGGAAATAAGGTGGGTTGATGACTCATCAAAACCAGGATTCAATGGAATCCACATATTTATGATTCTCCAGCTGATGCAAGTATTCCACAGTTTGATAGTCACTTTCTTGAAGGTTCAAAAAACCTAGTGAAAGACAAAAGATAAATCCCTCAAATTTAGGCTCAAATATTTGATTTTCAGATTGACAAGAATGGTTGAGAGAGATTATAGGGTTTCGAGTTTCAACAACATTTTCAAAACAAGTTCCAATGAAAGATTACTCCTTTGGTGGTATTTGAATTATATCTTCTCGAGGTGAATGCTCTGTAGTAATGGGGGAAGTTTCCAAATTCATTCCCTTTCCAAACATGGAAGATGTAGCATTTTGTTCAACATGGGAATCAACCGGAAGAATAGGTGGTTCAAACTGTTGTGCAGCCTCATGGTTTTGATTAGGGTTTATGATATGGTTTGGGTTAGGGTTTTGGTTAATGCTTGGAGTAAGGTTTGGATTTGGATTGGAATTAGGGTTTGGACTAGGGTTAGGTCTAGGTTTTGAATTAGAACTAGGGTTAGGTCGAGGGTGTGGATTAGGATTAGGTCTAGGGTATGGACTAGGGTTAGGGTACAGATTAGGGTTTGAATGAGAGATAGGGTATGGGTAAGGATAAGGAGTAAGATAAGGATCAAGATAAGGGGTAGGGTATGGATTAAGGCTAGGGTAAGGTTGCACATGCAGTTGGGACCATGGAGGAGGATAACTCAATGGTGCATTGGAAAGAAATTGTGGTTTTTGTTGATGCTCATATGATTGAATTTGCATGGGATATTTTGATAGAGACAAGGATCCAAATGATTCTTGAGGCCATGGTGATATCTGGGTCGAGGATAAGGGCCAAGGTGAGGGCCACTATGACCATGAAGTAGGATATTCAATTGGTGGAGGTTTAAAAGTTTGCCATGAAACTGCAGGATTATAAACATGTTGAGGAACCTTCTCAAGATAATAAACATTATTCCAAGTATCAAATGATAAGGTGTTTTGAGTTATACCTGGTAGTCGATTCAATTCCTTACTTGATTTCCTAAGTACTTGCAGTAATATCAGTAGTGATGGGCAACATTCTACTAGATGGTCCTCTTCAAAAAATTTGCAAATTTTTAGGATAGTAAGTGGACATGTTCCAAGGAAGTGTTTCTTTCTACAGTTGGCACAAAAGATAAGCGGTGGGTTTTCATCCTACTCCCACCCTTCCTGCAAATCATCCAATTTCGAAATCAAAGATTTAATAATATCATTTTTATGTTCAACCAAAATATTAAAATTTTCAATTGTTAATTCTTCATTGTATGAATTTTATGTCTCTGTAGCAACATAAAAATTCCTCATTAGATGATTCCTCAAAATACCATTTTCCTATTTTTAACAAGCCAACTGGTACATTTGTTAGCACATGAGTAGTGTGTGTATATATATGTGTGTGCGTATGTAGGGTGGGTGGGGGGTTCTTACAACATTAAATACACTGAGAAACCTTAAAGCAACTTGCAATAAAAGAAACAAATTCAAAGAACATAAAATTGCAAGAGAAACTAGGTGAATGAAAAAAACCAAATGTCACTGATCACCAAGGTCAATACCCTGAGTGCCTCCCCAGAAACGATGCCAAAATGTTGGGTGCAGTATAGGGTCCATAAATGTACCAACATTTAATTTTCCAATTTGGATACTTCATGAACTTCGAGACACAACACTGGAAATGACAGAGAAATCCCCTGGCAACCTACAAAACAAATTCTAGTCTATCTTGCGTATTAATCTCATTAATAAATGAAATCCTGCACTAAAAGAGAATTCGAGAAAGCACCAATCCAAATAATTAAATCATGCGGGAAATAAAAGGAAAACCATGTGAAAGGAAATTCTAAGTACGAGCAAATAGAAAGGGAATCATAACTGGAAACCAAACAGTGTTGACAAAATATTGAGAGACTTTAAATGCTGGAAGGAATTCAAAAGAAATTCAAAATCATCATGCCTGTACTAATTTTGTGTGAAATTAACTTGAAAGCATCCGCAAGTAAATCTATTTTGTAAATAACTTATGAAAGAAATTAAATTAATATGAATCTCGGCTTCCTTGTCCCTGAAAATAAATCATGGAGAATTGTCCAGAAGTTAAATGAAAAGTAAATATTATTGTTTTCAACATGACACAATTTTCTTTCATTAATATCGGCTTCATGGCATACAAGTAATATATGGTTTTTGTAAACATAGATTGAATGAATATGTCAGTACCTCAAAACCATAATCACTCACATCGTTTTCATGATCTGGAATATAAATCAATTACAACTCATCAATGCATAAGCGGATCTTGTAAATAAGAACAAGTGGAGGGACACAATTTGACATGAAGAAATATCCCAAGAGTAAGAACATATCTCAAGTACAGGAACAATTTCCTAATGTGGAAAATCAATGAAGTTTAGAGCTGAAAGGAAAACATTGCAGAAAATTAAATAACATCAATCTGGAGAAGGAAAGAGACTATAAATTATTAAATAAACTTCACACAGTAAGTGACAATTTAAAAGCTAATTAATTTAAGAAATGAAGAGTGGTGGCGAGTTGGTTTGGCGGCCAACCCATCCAACTCACACCCTCGATTACCCTGGTTCACACAATAATCAAAATCATTAGATGCAATAAATAAATAGATAGAACATAGATGAAAATTGCTTCAATTAATTCCTGAAAAACAATCTTTACATCAAGAAAACAATGCTCAGCTCCAACAAAACAAGAGGAGCAATCCACCAGTTATGAACTGTGTGAGGCTACATTGGGACAACTCTTCTTCCCTTCTGCGCCTTCCTCTCATGCGCACTGCCCTTGGCTCAATTGATTTCCTTCCTTACTATCTAATTGTCTAATTAATGACTAATTGACTATTGGTTCTTGCTCCTGACAATCTCTTATATAGCATCGAATTACAAACTGGGCCTTTTAATTCTGGTAATTAAAATATAGAAGATTATTAGTTTTAAAAATTTGCTGAATCAAGAATTAGTTTGAAACTGAGTGTCGAAAGAGTGAACGCTTCTGGTGAACTGTTCCTCTTTTCCTGGAGTAGTTGTCATTGGAAGGTGCAATTCAATTGCTTCCTTGAATTGCCTGTTCAAATAAGATTAATTTCCTTAGTAAATTGTATTGCCTAGAGAATTTCTATTTTATAAATAACAATGTTGACTCCACATCGGATGGGCACAATGTTGCATCATCACAACTTTGTGTAGCTGTAGAAGAACAATTATTTAGCACAATTAACAAAGTTTAAAACCATTCTTCTACCTACACAATTTCCAGTTCAACTGGTGGCTTCACACACATGATCCATAAGACTGTAAATGCAAATCCCTGGAGTTGTTCTTCAAAGTACTCCACTGATGCAATTCAACTGTCTATGGGAATGACCCAGTTGTTGTTGTGGGTAGAATTGGAAGATTTAATTTTTTCTCAAAACTGGTGTAGCTCGTCGATGACTAGAAGTCTTCAACGCTGTAGTGGCCTTTTGAATTGCCTGGTTGGTCATTCTTGGAGACATCCTCCTTGAAGTCGGGGTAGAGGCGTTGACCGCAACTGAGAGTCAGTATCTCCAAAAGAGATGCTCGAAGATTTCCTCAAGGCTAAAGTTATAACAACATGAAAAATTTCCTTCTCAACCTCAGTACCATTTGTAGCAGCCTTACTATACATTTCAACCACTCCAACATTCGTACTTGGTGAAGCATCCAACAGAATGTTTCTCCAATTCTGAGAACAAATATATTACAATTAGAACCAATATCGTTGTGTCCAGACCTGCACCTTGTCTACAAGCTGCACCACCAATTTGCCAACAGGAAGGGGTGAACCATACAAGAATTTGTAATGGATATACTCAGGCCTCATCTGAAGAGATAGCACGCACCCATTTGTAGTAACACCAACTCCAAGCTAACAATACTCAGATATATTACTGCCCAAATCACTTCATCATCGAAGATAAATTCATGATAAAATAAACTTTAATAAAGTAAAGGGTGTTCTGGTGAAGCAATTGCGAGCAACAACGCATAATCATCAAAGCCATGAATCCCAATGGAAAATTTGTGTAACACTAGAACAAGATCAGGGCACTTGGATCAATACATTTATTGTCTCCTAGTGCAGGAACGTGAGTGTAGTCCAAGAATTCTTCAGAGTGCAGGCAACCATAAAAACATGCTTAGACTAAACATGCCTTCACTTGAACATGCCTACACTGGTGCAGGAATCCATTGCATGGTGCAGACAGGTAAATATAGGTTCAAAGGTTGTATAAGACATGATCAAAGAGATTTTTATACCCGCAACATACAATCCTTAATAATAACATTTTAATCATGTTAAAACGAGGAAGATAACAAATATTCACAACAATTAATCATTTAACCAAACAACAACAAGAGAGAAATGAATGAAAATAAGACAAATTGGAATCCCAACACATGGAATTTCATTTTGATCCCTATGGGGTTGAGATAACTACTTTACACGCTGAATGTCAAGAGATTCTTGAAAGATAGGTTGGATCAACCTCTTTTCCAAGATTTAGGGTCATAAAGTTGAAGTTACAAGGGATTTTACACAATAATTTGATGGAGAATGTGTCAATATAGGTACCTTAATAGTTCACATCTTTCAAAAGTCACTATCACAAGTTATTATCCTACCTCAACATGGAGAGAAATGGTTTAAGAATAAATCCATTGAAAAAAGGGTTTGGACTCCTTTCCTTAGTAGGTTAAGGAAAATACCTAATTGGGAAATAGGGGCCCCAAAAACGCGGTTGAAATATCCTTGGAAGGGTCTACTTTTTCTTATTCAAAAGTATATAACATGTGATGAAGGTTATAGCCATATGTTTTTATATCACATGAACCTTCTCTTACATTTGAAGGATGAAAAACCTATTAACATGCCTCACCCCTACTACTTACTCATTAGCTTGACAAAAATAGTTAAAGTCATTTGCAGGTGCTATCACCCTATCATGGAAATATGATACTCAAGAAGGCTGGCAAGAATAGGTTATAATAAGGAAACTCATGGAGACAAGACACAAAGATACTATCATGCAAAAGTAAGGAATTCTAGACCATGACGGAAAAATGGAAACTCATGTTGACTTAGAAGGTTCCAACATTTATCTAGACCCTTTGGAGAGTGAAGATGAAGTACAAGCTAGATCTATCATGAAGAATTAAAGACATATAAGAAATTAGGAGAACTTGGCACTAATACAATACAATGAAGTGTCATGTCACAATTGACAAATCATGGATTCTCAAGTGTCAACACAAAAGTCATATGTGTCTATATATTTGCCACAATTTGTGGAATGTAATTTTGTATTTTCCAAAAAAAGAAAATGTAGAGAATTTTTGGAAGCCTAAAGGTCACACATGGAGCATTAAGAGTCACTAGGAAGTCTAAGAGTCATGTAAGATCTCAAAGGTCGTGTATAAGGCAAAGAGTCATGTAAGATCTCAAAGGTCGTGTAGAAGGCAAAGAGTCATGTAAGATCTCAAAGGTCGTGTAGAAGGCAAAGAGTCATGAGGGAAGTCAAGAGTCACATGGGGAGGTGAAGAGTCCCCTCATTTGTTATAAATAAACCCTTATGGTTGAAGCAAAATGAATTTTCACCTTGGATTCTCTAGCTTGGCATAGGAGAGAAGATAATTCTTTGGAGGAGAAAGTGGTGACTTAATGTTCCATTATTTTTGGGCTAGTGTTGCAACATTATAATTGTGTATCTTGGAACTTTCACTTAATATCTAAAGCTCTCAAAGTCAATGCACTTTAATTCATGTATGGTGGATGTTTCAAGGCTATTATTTTATTGTTTGCAGTATATGTTTGTGTTCATACATACTAAAAAAATGAACTATTTCATTGGCTTTGGTATGCATGTTGTTGAACGTGCATTGTTACTTGCTTTTATGATTGTTGTTATCTTGTGAACTAATTTGTAGGTTAATCACTGATTCTTTCTATGCTCTTTTGTGTCTCTTTTAGGATAGTACTATTAATTTTCTTCTAGAGGCTCACTCTTTCTTTCTTGTCTATGAATGTACCTTATATACATTGCAATTGTATGCTTCACAGTGTCAACTTTCTTATTTGATTCAAAGGTTATGTGCATACTCTCTTATGTTGTTTATTGCAGCCAAGGAAAACCTTTAAGTTATGGTTATTGGGCCTATTATCCAGATGGGGATCCTACTCCGAATGATGTGAGGTCTAGTTGTGACTTCATACCATGGATACCTCCTATGTTGGCGAACTTCCAACACCGTCAACAAGTGGCGATAGAAGGAGGACCGGATGACAAGTTGAGCTCATTGAGTCTATTTTGAATCTCTTATATTGAATTAATTCTTACGAAATCATAATTCTGGGATGTTTTCCGAACATATAAAATATTAAAATCACCATAGAAATCATTCATAACCTATCACATCTCAAGTTTGATGGAAAGGGTCCAAAAACTATGTTTGGGGATATGCTTTTATTCATTCAATTTTTCCTTCCTAATGGAATACATTATAATGATGCTAAGACTAAACAATTCACCCTCACACTTGAAGGTTGTGTTAAGCATTGGTGTCATACATTACTAGTTTCTTCTATCCATTCATTTAAGAAACTTGTTAAGGAGCTTCGTGAAGATTTTGATAGGTAGAATTATAAAGACATTTATAAAAGGATCAATCAACTTAGAATGAAACATGGTGAATCATTAGAGGATTTACTTGATCAGTTTCTTCACCTTTTCTATGGATTTTGCAAAGAATATATTGATTGGGATTTTATGAGTGAAACATTATAGCATTAGGTTTTAGTCTCCTTGAAACAATTTGCATCAGATTCTTCTGATGTTTTTTCTCTTCCAACTTTTCTCGATCATGAGGCACCTCCATTCTCAAAGGAGGAATCTATTACTCTTTTTATTCCATTCCCTCCTTTCTCATTACCAAACAAATGGGTTCCTAGTTCCAAGGCTGGAGTTGTGAGATATAAAAATCAAATTGTTGATCCATTTCTCCCACATTCGTCTTCTTCCCATGAAGCAAGTTTTCATTCAAAAAATATTTCATGGTTCTCGTGATTCCATCGAATCTAATCCCTTGAATCTTAAAGATAACATTAACATACTTAATCTCAATCTTGAATCTAATTCAATTGAAAGTAGTGTTTATTCAAGGGATACCTATCATCGTCTATCATTTACACCTCATGACCTTGGGTATCTTAATTCACTTAATCAATGTGCTCCACCAGTAATTACTCCATATACTTTTGATTATCAATTTGTTGGTTCACATGGTGATTAGGTACAAGGTGGCTATATCTCATAGTTAAAGGATAAAAGGAGTGAAGTCACTTTCCATCTCTTCCCTCTTTTAGATTCTTCCATGTCAAAATGATGATCAATCATCTTGTGATCTTGATAACTGGTCAAATGATCTAAAGATCCTTACTGAAGTTGAAGTGTTGGACAACCATCACCTTAACATTCAGGCATTAGAGAAATTTTAAGGTCTAAAATGGGCCTCCTAAGGAATGTTATAAAATAATAGTGGAAATAATGAAATAATATTAGATTATCTCATCAAGTTTTGGAGGGAAAAAAGAAAAAAAACTACCTTTTCAACTCTCATTTTTAACTTATCTCCCTACGATTTTACTCAAATTTTGAGTGGGAGCACTTGCTGGATTATGAATTTAATTTCACATCCAAGGAGTACCCATGTTTCATACTTTTGATGGGCCCTACTACATGAAAATGTGAAATACATGAAAAACGTGATTGCAAACACGTTTTTCCATGTATTTCACATTTTTCGTGTAGTAGTGTCCATCAAAAGTATGCAACATGGTAAGCATTGGATGAAATATTAAATTCCTGATTCAATGAGTGTTCTTTCTCAAAAGTTGAGTAAAATCCTAGGGACACAAGTCGAAAACACGAGTACAAAAAAGTAAATTTTTTATTTTATTTTATTTTTATTTTTAATCTTTTTACTCCAAAAATGGTAAATCATCTCCCATGGTAGAAATCATCATATTGAATCCTATTGGTTCTTATAAAGTTTATTTTTGCTGTAAATTTTTGTTTTGAGGCCCTTTTTTTACCTCAAAATTTCTCTAATGGTTTCTATTGGTATATGTAGTGACAAGTGCCCAAGTACATTAGATGATCTTTTACCTCATCAAGAAAACTAGGATTTGCAAGGCTTCAATCTAACTATTGAGTAGGATTCTCATAGTTTGAAAATTTGAGTTTTGGATTGGGATAATATTTCAGTCCAGGATGCTCTTGGAATTCATCCGATCCACACATCGTCAGATACCAAACCAGAAGAATCAAGCAGTCAGGTTTTTGAAGCTTTAAATCACATTGGTATGCCATTATTTGACCATTATGCTAATGAACATTATGTTGATTCAATTAATATTCAACCTCCTCATGATATGCTCATGCATTCACCTCCCTGCTATCACCAAGGCATTTTCCTAGGTGACAATGAATGTTCGGATGATCCTATGGATCATGACATGCATATTGATTCGTTGTTTTTGCAAGCTAAAATGAGTACCCAGGTCGTGGAATTTTAATCAGATTCAGTTGCAACTAATGTCTCTCCACCTGAGCCTTTTCATCTTTCCTCACCTTTACCACACTATTCATTGTACCTGGATGTGTTTTATGAGCCTACTATGCCCATAATTTCTCTCAGCCATTTAGATATTTATGATGTTGGATTTGTTTTAAATTAGGTACAGGATGGTGTGGTTTCACAATTATAAGATGTAAAGATTAAATCCATTGTTCATGATTTTTTTAATTGTCAAAATCTTTCATAGGTCAGGAAGAATATGCTACCGATGTTCAAGCAATCCCTTCAACTGATTCATATAGATTCTTTACCTATTAAGAATTCCATATGCTAAATCCTAAATCTGATCAAGTTAGTAGCATTAAAAACGCTTTTAGTGATATGTATGATGATGGTGGTACATATCTACATGTATATCTTTCTAATCCACCTAAATTTGATGATCCATCATATGAAATTTTAGGTACTTGTGAGGAAGTCAAGGCACTTTAGCTTCGGTTGATGGTTATTTCAAGTTCTCATGATCTTGATGAGATCCCCAAACTAGATTGGATCCATTTTTTCTTTCTTAATTATTTCCTTATCATTATTTCATAGGATGCGAGTTCACTCTTGAAGGATTTTTAGCATTCTCAAGTTAATTCTCTTAATCCTTAATATATAGTTTTTGATAAGATAAAATATTCTTACTTGGTTGATTCTCCTTCATGCGAATCTCTTGTATCAGAATTGGAGTTGGAGAGCATATCTTTAGCGGATGCACACAACTTTAAAGTTTGTTATAATTATTCTGATTAACAAAATAAAGATCATTACCAACTAAAATATTTCTCCTTGTCAAATCCTTCCATGGATGATCAACTTCTAATATTTCTAGTGTATGTTATGAAGTTGATCATTTTCTTAGCAAAATCTATCCTCTTAAGTGTTAGTGAGTTCTCGAATCATTTGGTGGATATAATTACTCAAGCTAATATCAATTTTGGATCTAATTTAACGCAAGCTTATGATAATTTGTCAGCCTAGTTTCACTATTCTTTGTATCCTGACTGGTTTTTAGGCTTTGTTGTACCAACAATTAATGTTAATCGTGTCAAATTTTATGTTGCTGGTCAAGTCTATAACTGGATGCAAAGTAATGATATCCCACATTGGAAAAGAGTAATTAATCATTTATGAGTGTTATCATGTCAGGAGGAAGATTCTGTAATTCGAAATGATTGTAGATTCTATCAAATTAACACATCTTTATCTTTGAATAATGGAACATCTCATGTGTTAACCGTCAGATTTGATCAATACACCAACCTTAGCAACTATCATCTCCTTAATTATTTTCCCATTAACTTGTCTAAGGACATTTGTTGGTTTATATTCAATTCATATCCTCATTGCTCATATACTTGTTAAGAAGTTTATGCACTTCAATGTTTGTTGATGGTTATGCCAGGTCCCCATAGTCTTGATAAAGTGTGAGTGAAATTGGTTTATGTTTATTTCACCTAATCTTTCTCATAATGTGGATCCGATAATTGAAGACTTATCTATGCATGAATTTTAATATTTTGAAGTTGGTTGTTTTTATGATACAATTGTTGACTAGTTAAAGGAATCATCTCTAATGAGTTTAGCTGTTAATAATAAGTTCCAATGCTAACTTGAGCTTAACACATATGGATTTATGTTTGAGAAATGTATTCTAGGTATTCATATTTATCATCCTATATATTGTGGTAAGTTTGCAGGTTGGATAGGGAAATATTTCAAAGAACACCTTTACGCTTGCAACCTTGACCTTTATCCTAATGTACAATTAATCCAGGTAAACATATTTATTTATGTACATTATTTTATTTTGCTATTAATCATTCATATCCTTTAGAGTACAGGTCGAAAACAACTTCCATGGTTGCATTGGAAATTTCACTTCACTTAGCATTGACATTCTAGTCAGTTAGGTTAGGTTTAGGCTTAGGTGCATTTTAGTGTTCCTTTTTCATCATGCCATCCTTGCATTGTGCTTTTCATTTTATTCTTTAAATTTTCTCCATTTTATTTATTTTTGTCTTGCATATTATTTCTTGTCTCTTTTCTTTTCTCTTTATTTAATAAGGTCGTGCATGCAAATTGCTTTGTTTGGCTCAAAGAGAACCATGTGGCAAAGATTAGAAAGGGAAATTGTGATGACAAAAAATGCTTGGCTAGCCTGTGATCCCCTTCTTTTCTTGGGTTTACATATCTTTAAAATTCAATGATGTCTAGACAAAAAATATGATTCATTCAAGACTAAAAGACTTTGGTGGAACTACAAAGCCTATATTTATTTTAGGATCTTCATTCCTTGACTTGGTATTGTAATTAAATGGTGTTTTCGCCTACTGATCCAATCAAGTAGATAAGATAAAGGAGAAAAATAAGTGAGAACATCAATTTCATAGGTATATATGAAGAGTCTCTACAAAAGGACAAAAATATTTTCTTACAAATAAGTCAGGATCCCTCTTCCACCATGTAAATATAAATGTCAATAAATATTCCAATGAGCATATTGAAAATAAAATAAGGGGTGAGAGAAGAGAAAGGATTCCTGCATAGAGAGGTGAAGAAGGCAACTTCATTTGGGTACTAAAAAATATCGTTGGCAGTGAAGCAATTCTTGTGTTTTCTAAAAGTGAATTCGTCAGGGTACTGAACAAGCCTGCCGGTAGTGGAGCAACACCAAAGGTGGAACTAAAACTCTGATCATCATAAACTTTCATATACATACTATTGGAAAATTCAAAATCGTAGCTTATTATTTCAATTTTCCTTCATCAAACAAATATGAAGAACATGAATAAAAACAACAAAGGACACAAAAATTAGGCTCTCAGTTAGGGAAAAAACCCTTCAAGGGGAAACCTAGAAAACTCTTCTCTTCTTATATAATTTTCTTCATATGAGAAAACAAAGACCAAAACCCTAGACCAAGTCCTCCTCAAAGTACCAATTCATCCCTTCAACAATTCCTTCCTTGATTCTGCATCAACTAGATTCAACCTGCAATTTCGACCTCCCAGCTTCAATACTGCAACTCGACCTGCAATTATCGTCTTAAAACTTCAACCCTTGTTGCTACTGTAGAACCCTAGTTCAACTTCCTCTTGAAACCTTCCTAGAGAAAGATAGATCCCCTCAAGGTCAATGAGGTTAAGATAGAGTATTCTTTCTCCCAACAACAAGATACTGCACTTCATCTTACTGCAACACAGTCCTACAATTTCTCCCATTCTTGGTAGCTACAAAAACCCTAATCCTTCACACGTGTGAGAGAGATTGAACCTAAAAATAAGATTTTTTTATTTCCTTTCTTCTTCTAGACTTTTGATCTCTTCTTCTTCTTCCTAGCTATGGATCGAACTTATTTCTTGAGATTGGACTTATGAGTGAGTGAGTAACAAATAAGGTTGAACTACTCCTTCATATAGCCTTTCCAAGGGGACAAATTACCTCCTTTAGGCCGACTTGAATTTGGCAGGGACGACTTAAACGTTTGGAGTTTCTTGGACTTTCTAGACTCAAAATAAATCATTTTTTCAATTACATTTTTCTTAGGAGGGCCTTATAAACATGATTTTCACTCCTTTGACTCACGAAAAAAAATCCTAAGACCTAATAAACCCTAGAAGAATGAAGAACATGCTTTTAGCTAGAAGACCATCAACAAGCAGCATGAAACCCATGCTTTAATAATAATATATTTTTCTTTTCTTCTTTTGTTTGTTACATAGGATACATATTGAAATGAGTACAACAACAATTATGAAGGACAAAACTAGTTACATTTTCAAAACTCCCTTTAACTAGGAAGGTATTCATAATTGTGCCACCAGTATAAATCTTTCTCAAACTGAATAGTTCTCATAAGAAGAGTCAGATTGATAAGCCAAACTATAAGCATCATCATTATGATGCAAATTTTCATGAAGGCTTAACTTGGCAAGCTCAACTTCATTTGAGAGGATTATGCTGGGAGTATTTACGTGTGATACTGTACTACCTCTATAAGGCACACACCCCATCTGGATGTCTACAAGGTATGTCCTCTTAGGAATATTCTTATCTTGGATCTCCAATCTTGAGCCCTCAAATAATACTGGTCCTCTTTGATCACTCTTCTCTTGGATACATGTCTTATCCTCAAAGAGTGATAATACCTTTCCATTCTTGGATTCTATATCCTCAAGAAAACCACAGATTCTTATCCAATCCTCCACCATTCTCTCTTGATCACCTCGAGAATAGAATGCACATGTGATGTCCAAAATCACTTTGTTGTAGCTCTGATACCACTTGTTGTAGCTCTGATACCAATTGTTGTAGATCTAACCCAGAAATATATGAAAATATAAATAAACCTAAGAATAACAAGATCTGAATAGATAGAAATGCTTCTTTATTATCAAACCCTTAAGGTAGGGTAACACCATACAATCACTCCTTAAGGAAGGAGAATACTCCCCAAGCCATATGCCTATTCATACAATAATCCTTGACTATATTTCTTGACATTCTCCATGTGGAGTCTCTAGCCTCTATATATGCCTCATACATGCAATACCATGAATCATTACCATGGTTCCCTCATACCATCTACTAATACCATGGGCCCATTACATTATTACTAACTACTTGTGGTCCCTTACATGATATGGGTTAACCACCTTATTTATTACTATGGCCCATCCCATTATTACATTATTACCTTGGGTACCTCCCTTGGTACCCCATATTATCCCCCCTAGGTATATAACACACTTCCTCTCAACCAGAGAGAATATCCCTATTCCATTTTGACTAGGGAATAGATCCTTGATCCTTTTCAAGGAGAATCTTTTGATTCCTCTAAAAACTAGAGGAGATCTAGACTTCCTTTCTATTTGGAAAGTCAACACCAAAATCCTTATAGCTTATATCCATAAGATTATCACTATTTTTTCTTCATAGCTACTGGGCTCCCTCTTTCCTTTACATATCTTGTGTTTAGCTTGCTTCATTTCAAGGTATCATGGAGCCATCTTCATTCTTCCATATTTGTGACAGGAACCTGGTATTTCTTGAACATCACTTTCATAATAGATGAAAGCATTGCATTGAGCTCTTCCAAACTTCATAACTTCCTCATGAAAATGATATCCGTTGACCTTCAGTTTGTCTTCTAGCACTGCTACCTTTCAATCCTAAGATGGACACATGTTGACTTCACAGTTGTGAGGTACCAGGTGTTGAGCTTCCCTCAACATTCTTCATACATTTCCATCCATACAGTTGAACTTGTCTCAACTGTCATTATGTATTCTTGCAACATCCTTCCAAGTATAAAAATAATATGTTAACTAGATAACCAACAATAACTAAAATATTCTTACCTCCTCATGATGACCTTCTCGTCCAGATATTAACATTCTTATGGTCCATCTCCACTTGAATATTCCTTCATGCATCAAAGTGCCCAAGGATCAAAATTGATTACCAAGTTACAACCTTTTCTTTTGGAGATTATACTAGACGTTAATCAATATTTTATATATTCTATAGAAAGTCTTAATCTTTTATACATCCTTAATTAAGTCAAATTTTTCCTTTTAAACATCATACAATCATACTAAGCATGTTACAAGATTGTACATGAATCTTATTCATGAGTCACTTTTAATGTGAATTCCTATGCTTCTTATTCCATCATCTAGCTACATATATCTCACAAGGAGTCTGCAACCTAACCCATTGAATTCCTTCATCCTTTAACAACATTATATCCACATTACATGGAATGTATACTAACCTTGTCACAATGCTTCTCCCAAGAACCTTCCCAAATGATGGTCCTTCCAGGATCATGATGATCCATCTAAGCAAGATGACTACCTCTAACATAATGTTAGATAATGTTGAGATGAACAATATGCAAAATGGTCTATCTATCTAATTTAAAGACTAGATGATTTGTACAAATAAAATTAACCAAGCAGACTCTATATATGTTGTCACCGCATGCTTCTATCTATGATGCTATACAAATCAAATAAATAAAAATAATGCATTTTATCCTAAATAAAAGACAAACTTTACAAAGAACCTGACAAACAAGATGCCTTCTTTAATAATAGAGATATTTCATATATTATGTCTTTGACTTCTTCTCAGGTTCTCCCATCTCCTCAGCTATGTGAGCCTTGCTTTTTTCCTTTATCTTGTTCTTTTGTTGACTTGGACAATCCTTCTTATAGTGTCCATATTCATTTCACTTGAATCATTGAAACTTGGATATATGTTAATTCTTGGACTTCCCGAGCTCTCCCTTCTTCAACTTCTTGACTCAATCTACAGAGGCTTGAGATTGTTCATCTGATCAATGTGATCTCTTACCATGATCCTAGATTCATCCAAAATGCATTGAGACCACAACTCATCAAAAGGAGTTGAATATTTCTTGGAGTAGATGCCTGTTGAAAAGCTTCTCCATTTTAGTGGCAATGCATTTAATACATAGATGGTCATTTCTGAAATAGAAATTGTCTCTCCAAGTACCTGCAAATGATCTCTTAACTGAGATATATTCATTAGAAAGGATGCCATGTCCTCATCCTTTGATTTCTTAATTTTGTATAGTTTATTCGGCAAATACATATTTTGTCTCGATGTACTTATAGAGTACAAATTTACTAGCTTGGCATACATAGCCTTGGAAGTTTTCAAATTTGCGACAAATGGAATGAGAGGATCCTTAATGGATTAAATGATGATCCTTTGTGCCCTTACTTCCCCTTTTGTGTAATTTTCTAGTTCTTGAGTGTGATCTTTGTTAGGTTCAGTAATTTGACCATTAATGTATTCCATTACTTCATATTTTATAAGTGAAAAGTAAATTATTTTCTTCTGTGCTAGGTAATTTGATGCTCCACTATGTCATCACTCCTCCAGATCTCCAAGGATGAAAAAGAGTCCAACTGAGGTAACCACAGACAAACCTTTTGACTTGGTATCTAGCCTTTACCAAGCCGGAGAGGGCTCTCTCCACAAAATCACAGCCAAGAGGCCTGTATGGATTAGGGTTTTATGCTAGATATAGTAGCTCAGGGTTTTGATTTGATTTGACTCAGGTAGTCACTGGGTGAGTGAAGTAGGTCACAGAGTGAAATAGGTCAAGGCAAAGGAAAATAAGAATTGTAGACATTTGATGGGGAAAGGTAGGCAAGTACTTTAACACTTTTTAGTCTATTAATGAAATGGTTTAGACTAATGATGTGCTAAAAGGAGCATGAAAATCATGAATTATTTTTAAACTAAGAAATGAAACAAATTATGATGATTTCCCCAAAACAAAGCATAGAATATGAATTATGCTTATCACACCTTGAAATTCAAGCATATTTAGAAGAGAAATGGATCATGGAAGATACAAAACATTCACACACATGTAACTGAAGAAGAAACAATATCAAAATACCATGCCAAAGGAATCCCACCAAAATAGTTGCAACTCATCCAATATATTCCATGCCAAAGTCTGAAAGACTAGTACAACATCCAATGGAGTCCAACCTGTAGAATGACTTAAAAAGTACATGATATAGGCCTCAAAAAAACTCCTCCCATCATTAGGGGTCGAATCCATGAGAGGAGGAGTGGTTCCACCTAAAACTAAATTGATAGCTAGAGTGTGGGGTGGTCAAAGTGACTCATCCCTCACTTTTTGGAAACTAATTTATTACATCACAAAAAGAGTTTGCACCTAATGTATTTACCCTAGGTAACAATAAAAGCATCATTATTACTTTTACATCCATCAATTACATTGGTAAAAACATGATTTGTCAAGGTGAAACTATCAAAACTGAGAAAATTCACAAAATGATGAAACTCAAAAAATTTGTGTCAAAAGCACAATGCTACTGTCCTAAGCGCAGTGCCAACTTCATATCCACTTTTGAGGGGGTTACTTGTGTCAAAATTAAGCCTATGATAGCTCATTAGAAATCCCATATTGTATAGTTTCCATATCTACCTTTAGTTTTCAAAATGGTCAATTTTTGACCCTTCAAACGTTAATTCTCCCAATATTGGTCAAAAGCACGGCACCAACCTCCAAAACAGGGCAGAAACATGATTTTTTGGGTGTTTTTTGACCTTTTGACTACCAAGTTGACCCAAAAACGCTTAGCAAAGTGGATTTCATGACTATATTTGGCCTTCTGAATCTAATGGTGGTGGCCATTTTGCATTTGGAGGCCTCTAGGAAAAGAGAAGAACTTAGGGCACTGCGCTTTTAGTAGTGAGACTCGTGCAAAAATTGCAAAAAATGCAAAAAACTCCAAAATTTTCCAAACTTGCTCAAAGTTCTTCAAAATTTGATTTTTGGAAGGCTGATGAGGTATTTTAGTCAATGACTTATGCCTCAACAAAGATTTAAATCTTCCTTTTCTCTTATTCCATGGTTAGAGTTTCAATATTGGCATTTGCCCTCTTAAGCTTTGACCTTGCAATTTTGTTCCTCATGGCATAAAGCTTTCCCTTATTTCTTTAAATTTCATTATCTTTATTAGCCTTTTCCAGGAGCTTCTCCAAATGCTGGTTAATCCTTCCTCCCTTATGTGGCCTTATATCTTCCCTCTCTTCTTCCTCCATGAAATCTATGTTTCTCTTCTTCCATAGTGTCTTGGATAGAAAACCTAGGGAGATGAATTGGGAGTAAAATAAAGGTTGAGGGAGTGGGTAATGGGATGGAAAAAATAGTGATATGGGGGAAGGGATTATCAAATTGAGGGAGGTGACAGGGAGTAGAAATGTTGTGGGATTTGGGAGCCTAGGGAATTGAGATACCTAGGTCTCATGGTTTAGAGGATAAAGGGGTCTCGGGAAAGGGGATGGTAGTGTAAGGGTAGGGATAGGGTTTTTAGATATGTAGGAAGGGTAGTGAAAGTCTTAGGAATTATATTTGGAAATTAGGAATGAAAATAGGGTTTTTAGCAAGGAAGACACCAAATTTTTATAGAAGATTCAAACACCACTAAAATTTGCCTTTAGGAATGCTACGAGGTGGAATTAGATGTTACTTACTTTCTAGGAGGTGGAAACAAGAATTGTTTGAAGTTTTGAGAGAATTTGGAGGCATTTTGGTGCTCTGGGGGCTCATTGGGCAAAAGCGCAACGCCTGTGTCAAAAAAGGCGGCGACAACTGCTCTAAGCACAATGCCAATGTAAGCTCCACTTTTGAGGGGGTTTCTGGTGTCCAAATTGATCTCATGCTATCATGTTGGAAATACATCACACTTGGATACACAATGGACCTATCAAGCAATGAAAATGATTAAGTATAGCCCCTCAAAAATCAATTCTCCTAATACTGGTCAAAAAGTGCAGAATGGGGGTGCAAAAATGCAGTGTGCTCTTGCAGGCACATTTTGGAGGCCTTCCTCAACTCCAAATTGACCTCATGATAGCGCATTAGAAATATCTTCTAGTCAAGTTGGCGTTTGACTCATCAAGCAAGTCATTTGGATAGTCAAGCTAGGAGAAAATTTTATTTTCCCAAGTTCAATCCAGAAATGCAGAAAACCTCTTGTAGCACCTAGATGTTTTACATTTCTCCAAAACCATAACACCTGTGTAAAAAATTAAGGATGTTTTTCATCCTTGGCCTATGATGGAAAATAAACTCTCTCACTATTTTCAAATTCATCTCTGTTTGGTCAGAAACACAGTTTGAAGAAAAATTGGCCCTACATGTGGCAAATGATGTGTCCCTTGGAATGACTTCTTGAAAAATGATGCAGACATGATGTTTATGAGTTGGAATGGATTCATACTTGATTAAATGACCTCCCTTATGCCTCATCTACTCATATATCTCTGATTCCATAGCCAACCCTAGCTCAGTGGGAGAGAAAATTAGGGTTTAATGGTTGTGGAAAATGATGATTCAGACACCCTTGGGGAATGACAACTCCCTTTGGCATTCACTTAAATTTTAAAACTTTACCCTTTCACTTGACTATTTCCTTTGAACTTGATCTTCTTATTTGATCTTCTTGGTGGATTTGGAAACATAATGAATTTGAAACTGTTGCTTTTGGCTGATGCAACTTTGAACTTACAACACTTGGAACCATGAGAATTACAACATATTAATACCATAAAATTACATTTTTGCTTGAATAT
Organism: Pinus taeda; assembly: GCA_000404065.3. NCBI lineage: Eukaryota > Viridiplantae > Streptophyta > Pinopsida > Pinales > Pinaceae > Pinus > Pinus taeda. The sequence continues at coordinate 107,670 of APFE030621624.1, forward strand.
TCAAATTACAAACTATTTTGCTGATGAAACCTTATTTATTCTTACTCCTTCACTTGCTGGTCTTTTATGTAGGAGATGGTCTTTTAGTGGACCTTGGAAACCCTAAGACCCAATGGAGACTTTGAGTGGTTGTGATCATGATGAAAATGGTTTCCATGATGAAGACAAGTCATGGCTAATGGTATACTTCAGCAAAAGGTTAAATGAGCTAGCAAGGGGTAAATTTCTAAAAGGAGTAAAGGAAACCCTAATTCAACCTTTAGTGACCAAATTTTTGCATGACAACCTAGTGGAATTACAAAAATTTTAGAATGGGACCCTAATATGATATGAAAAGAGGATTTCGATCACTGATGGCAGTATGCAAATATTGACACTAACATCGGCCTTATTGGGGATGACAACTCCTTGGAGGTTTCAAGAACACCATAGACCAAGTTCCCAACCATGTGGGCCAATATAGTCAAAAAATTAAACTGAAATGTATGACTAAATGCTGAGAACTCAAATGACACAAACTGACTCGAAACTGACTGAAAACTAACTGAAAAAAGATGCTCAAAATTGAGCTTATTCAACAAAAGCTGCTCTAACTAATCCATTCATCACCTGATCAAGTGAAATGGAATTGCCAATGCAACCATGTAAGCATTCTAGCTACTATTTGAATTCTCTGGAAGTACTTGCTTATGAGCAAGAAGAGAGAACTACTAAAATGTAACTCCCATGAAAACATGAAATTAGATTGAATCTTGATGAAATTGCAAAGCATGAGGCCACCAGCTAACCTTAAGAATGTTGCAAAAGGATCTTCATAGGAATTCATATTGATTTCCAACCCATCTAATAAATTACTACTATATTCTAGGCAGTCTTCATGACATGAATATGACCTTTCATGGTTACCCTTACTATGCTGATATGACTAAAAATGTTCGGATGAACTTTGTAATAGACTCTTGCTGAACAAGACAATGAAACCAACTGTCAGATCAAGTTTATATCAGCATTATTTTTAGGCTCATAGTTAGCTAATGGAGAAGGACTTTTACTACAGATATCATCCAACACATCAACTATAGGGTCATGAAAAACTTGAAACGACTGCTGCAACCTATTCTCCATTGGTTCTAATGGGATTGCATGAATTTTTATAGGATGCTCATCCTTTTCTTTAGAGATATTATGAAAATTTTCCTTTAAAAACTGAAATTCTTCAAAACATAATGGTATATAATCATCTTGAATCATTTGATCACATGTTTCAGCTTCCAAGCCTTCATCTACAATTTGAAATTCAATGGAACTCAGTGGCTGCAAATCTAGAGCTAAGGAGGATTCTACGTCACAAATAATTTCCTCAACCATCTCAAGAGAAGGTTTATCATTTATAGTGTTGACCACTCTTTTATCTAATTTCTTATAGTTTTCTGTTATTTTTGAAAATGAGGAGAAACACAAGGGTAAGGAGCTTTGATCAAGAATTTCATTATCCTCTTGATCGTCAAGATCGAAACTTAATGACTACTGATTTTTTATTGCATCAAAGTTGTCTCTGATGAACTAAAATGAATTAAAACAAAGAGGCAAAGATCCTTCACTTACTTTCAAATTTTCTACACTTTCCTCCTCACTGCCATATCTGATATGCATCGGTTGATCACTGTATTCAACCTGCTAAAACTAAACTTCCTCCTCCCACAAACCAATTTTTGATTGGTCTGCAAGATTAGCCTCTGTTTGGAGAACATAATCATCATCATACTGATCAAACTTTGGAAAATCATAAAAAATAATGTCATCAAACATACAAATTAGATAAACAGATTGTTTCTCCTCAGATTGATCTATAAATCCATTTTCTGATCTATGGTAGCTTGGATTAGTAGGCAAGTGTTTAGGGCCAACAACCTCTTCTTTTTCTGGGATAAGTGGGTCATGGTGATCTTTAATGGAAAATTCATCTCTCACGGTGATATTTTGCATCATTTCCTCCATTGTACTTACCAAAATATTTAGCTTTACCTTTAAAGATAGCAAGTGCTCTACAATGTTCCCCCTTTTTTCTTCCTTCAACTTTTCTCTTCTCATCATCAGATTAGCCTCTACATCTAATGCACTATTCTGCATCTCTTCAAGTGTGCAAGGTTCCTTTCTCTCACCTGAAACTCCATTTCTAGATCAAAGGCATCCGGGTAATGTAAGAGAGTTGGGCCAGGAGGAGGTCTTATATTGGCAAGTATCGAACAATAGACTTGATTGAATTTGGTAGAAAACTATTGTACTGTCTCCCATGGTCGTCTTTTCAGCTAGTCATACTCTTCTAGAATCAGTGAAGGGTTTTCTTTGACCACCCACTTATCAAGGAAAACTTTGATAAACTACAAGAAATATGAGATGCTTGTAGCCGGTAGGTTTTTGAACCAACTCTTGACTTTGCCTTGCAAACAAAGAGAAAACAGCCTAATACTGACATCCTCTTCATCAACTTCAAAAAGGTTGAGGAAAGTCTCAAAATTATGCATATGTTTCTTAGCAGTGATGTTGTCACATTCACCATCAAATCTTGGAAGATATAGGTAATGAATTTTAGGGAAAGCATAGAGTATAGGAGGTAAGATGAGTGGTTTTTATCTATTTGGAATTTTACAAGGCGTAGGAGTTTGCACTGAAGATGTAGGATCAATCTTGATCTCTTTAGGTTCATCAATTTGAAGATGGTTATTAGAATATTTAGAAAAAGGGTCTAGCCCAAGATCGAAGGCGTACGGTGAATTTGTATTTAAAAACTTCAAAGGAAATGAATCCAATGGAGTTTCATGATATTTTCTCAAACATAATATACCTTGGAAAACTTTCAAGAAATTCTTAGGAAAAGGGAAGAGATATTTCATGATAAACAACATGATGTCTTGAATAAAAGTCCAAGTTGAATACTTGATCTTCCCATGTTGTCCTTTCATATTTCTTGGCAAGGTTCATCCTCCAGTGGAGTCTTTGGATTTGATTTTGAAACTGATTTGGAGTTGCCGAGTGAATGATTTTAGCCTTTGTGTGCCTAATCACTGTCCACCACCATCAATTAGATCTAAACTTTGTCGTACACCCAGGGAAAATGAATATTTCGTTCACTGACAACAGCGCTAGTATGTTATCACTCCTATGGATCTCCAATGCTAAGGAAGGGTCTAGTTGAGGTAACCACAAACCAACATGTTGACTTGGTATCTAGCCCTACCAAACTGGAGAGGGCTCTCTCCACAAAATCACAACCAAGAGGGCTGGATGGGTTAGGGTTTTAGGCTAGATATAGTAACTCAGGGTTTTGATTTGATTTGATTTGATTGGGGTAGTCACTAGATGATTGAATTAGGTTAGAGAGTGAACTAGGTTAGGGCAAAAGAAAATTAGAACTGCAGACAACTAATGGGGAAAATTAGGCAAGTACTTTAACACTTTTTAGTATATTTCTGAAATGGTTTAGATTAATGAGGTGCTAAAAAGAGCATGAAAATCATGAATTCTTTTTAAACCGAAGAAATGAAATAAATTATGATGATTTTCCGAAAATAGAGCATAGAAGATGAATTTCGCTTATCACACCTTGAAAATGAAACATATTTAGAAGTGAAATGGATCATGGAAGAAACAAAACATTCACACACATGTAACTAAATAAGAAACAATATCAAATACCATGCCATAGGAATCCCACCAAAATAGATGCAACTCATCCAATATATTCCATGCCAAAGTCTGAAACACTAATACAACATCCAGTGGAATCCAACTTGTAGTATGACTGAAAAAGAACATGATATAGGCCTAAAAAAACTCCTCCTAGCATCAAGGGTAAAATCCATGAGAGGAGTAGTTCCACAAAAAACTAAACTGATATCTAGAGTATAGGGTGGTCAAATTGACTCATCCCTCATTTTTTGGAAACGATTCATCACATCACAAAAAGAGTTTTCACCTAATGTATTTACCCTAGGTAATAGTAAAAACATCATTATTACATTTACATCCATCAATTACATTGGTAAAAACATGATTTGGCAAGGTGAAACTGTCAAAACTAAGAAAATTCACAAAATGATGAAACTTAGAAAATTTGTGACAAAAGGGTAGCGCCACTGTCCTAAGCGCAATGCCAACTTCAACTCCACTTTTGAGGGGGTTCCCGGTGTCCAAATTGATCCTAGGATAGCTCATTGAAATCTTGTCCTATCTAGTTTCCTGATATACCTTTAGTTTCCAAAATGCTCAAGTTTTGACCTCCAAAAGTTGGTTCTCCCAATATTGGTCAAAAGTGCAATGCCAGCCTCCAAAACAAGGCAGAGACATGATTTTTTGGGAGTTTTTGACCTTTTGATTGCCCAATTGACCCAAAAAAGCTTAGAAAAGTGGTTTTCCTGACTATATTTGTCCTTATGAATCTAATTGTGGTGGCCATTTTGCATTTGGAGGCCTCTAGGAAAAGAGCAACACTCTTGGTAGTGTGACTGGTGTAAAAATTGTCAAAAATGCAAAAAACTCCAAAATTTTCCAAAATTGCTCAAACTTCTTCAAAATTTGATCTATAGCAGGCTGATGAGGTATGTTTGGCAATGAGTGACTCCTCAACAAGGATTTCAAACTTCCTTTTCTCTTCTTGCATGGTTAGGGTTTCAATTTTGGCATTTGCCCTCTTAAGCTTTGACCTTGCAATTTTGTTCCTCATAGCATAATGCTTTGCCATATTTCTTTGAATGCCATTGTATTTGTTGGCCTTGTCCAAGAGCTTCTCCAAATTCTGGTTAATCCTTCCTCCCTTATGTGGCCTTATTTCTTCCCTCTCTTCTTCCTCCATGAAATCTATGTTTCTCTTCTTCCATAGTGTCTTGACTAGAAAGCCTAGGGAGATGAATTGGGAGTGAAATGCAGGTTTAGGGAGTGGGGAATGGGATGGAAAAAATAGGGAGATGGGGTAAGGGATTATCAAATTGATGGAGGTGACAGGGAGTAGAAATTTTGTGGGATTTGGGAGCCTAGGGAATTGAGATACCGAGGTCTTAGGGTTTAGAGGATAAAGGGCTCTAGGGAAAGGGAATGGTAGTGTAAAGGTAGCGATAGTGTTTTTAGATATGTAGGAAGGGTAGTGAAAGTATTAGGAACTATATTTAGAAATTGGGAATGAAACTAGGGTTTTTAGCGGGGAAGACACCAAATTGTTATAGAAGATTGAAACACTACTAAAATTTACCTTTAGGAATGCTAAGAGGTGGAATTAGATGTTACTTATTTCTAGGAGGTGGAAACAGGAATTTCTTGATTCTTTTAGAGAATTTGGAGGTGTTTTGGTGCTCTGGGGGCTCACTAGGAAAAATCGCAACACCTTTCCCAGAAGCGCAGTGCTAGTGTTAAAAAAGGAAGCAACCACTGCTCTAAGCGTGACACCTCCCTCATAAGCGTAATGCCAACTTCAGCTCCACGTTTGAGGTAGTTCCCGATGTATAAAGTGATCTCATGATAGCTCGTTGGAAACATATCTCTCTTGGCTACATAATGGACCTATCCAGCACTGAAAACGATCAAGTATAGCTCCTCAAAAATCAATTCTTCCAAGACTTGTAAAAAGTGCAGAATGGGGGTGCAAAAATGTAGTGTTCTCTTGTGGGCAACGTTTGGAGGCCTTCCTCAACTCAAAATTGAGCTCATGATAGCTAATTAGAAATATCTTCTAGTTTAGTTTCCATTTGACGCATCTAGAAAGTCATTTTGACACTCAAACTAGGCGAAAAAAGTGATTTTCCCAAGGTCACTCCAGAAATGTAAAAAACCTCTTGTAGCACCTGTATGTTTTACATTTCTCCAAAACCATAACACTTGTGTAAAAGATGAAGGAGGTTTTTCATCCTTTGCCTATGATGGACAAAAATCTCTCTCACTATTGTCAAATTCATCTATGTTTGGTCAGAAACACAGTTTGAAGAAAAGCTAGCCCTATGTGTGGCAAATGATGTGTCCCTTGGAATGAGTTCTTGAAAAATGATGGATACATGATGTTTATGAGGTGGAGTGGCTTCATACTTGCTGAAATGAATTCCCTTATGCCTCCTATGCTCAAATTTCTTTGATTCCATAGCCAACCCTAGCTCAATGGGGGAGAAAATTAGGGTTCAATGCTTGTGGAAAATGATGATTTGGGCACCCTTGGGAAAAGACAACTCCCTTTGGAATTTACTTAACTTTTGAAACTCTACCCTTTCACTTGACTATTTCCTTTGAACTTGATCTTCTAATTTGATCTTCTTGGTCGATTTGGAAACATAATGACTCTAAAACTCTTCCTTTTGGTTGATGGAACTTTGAACTTACAACACTTGGAACGATGAGAATTATTACATATTAAAACCATAAAATTACATGTTTGCTTGAATATTCAAATTACAAACTATTTTTCTGATGAAATCTTGTTTATTATTACTCCTTCACATGCTGGTATTTTATGCAAGAGATGGTGTTTTAGTGGACCTTGGAAAGCCTAAGACCTAGTGGAGACTTTGAGTGGTTGTGACCATGATGAAAATGACTGTCATGATGAAGAAAAGTCATGACTAATGGTATACTTTAGCAAAAGGTGAAATGAACCAGCAAGGGATAAATTTCTAAAAGGCATAAAGGAAATACTAATTCAACCTTCAGTGACCAATTTTTTGCATGATGACCTAGTGGAATGAAAAAAAATTTAGAATGGGACCCTAATATGATATGAAAAGAGGATTTTGATCACTGATGAAAGTATGCAAATACTAACACTAACACGCTGAGCTTATTTCTTTCCTTGCAAAAGGAACCCATATGACCTTTAGGTTCAGACATTGAGTAATAATGTGATACTTGATAACAGATACTCTCCTCTTTCTTGATGATTTCAAGACCTTCAAAGAAATTTCAATAAAAAATTCAGGAGTGATGAATGATACCAAGATCCTTTTGATGCTTCCTTCGAAGATGCCTTTATCCTTCTCTCAAGAGACAACCTTTCTTTTAGTTTTTCTCTCAAGATTTTCTTTAATGAGAGATTGATGTAGTCTTGATCTTCTTTAATTTAGAGACCCTCCTTTTAGATCAATAAGCCTTCTACTTCTTTTCTTCCACATATGATTCTCCTTGACAAGAAAACATTTTACTTATGTCCATAAGATAATCGTTCGAGTTTCCCTCTTGTTCACCTTAGCTCTGATACCATGTTGGAAAATTCATAGTGGAAATTTATTATATCAATTTTCCTTAACCTTAATACTTTCTTGTGAACTTAGTTAGTCTTCTTGTGTTCTTTATTTAGATATTTTCATCAAAAAAATATCAAGAACATAAATAGAAACAACATAGAACATAAAAATTAGGCTCCCAGTGAGGGAAAAACCCCTCCAAGGGGAAAACCTAAAACTATCTTCTCTTCTTATAGAATTTGCTTCAAATGAGAAAAAAGGGACCCAAACCCTAGACCAAGTCCTCCTCCAACTAACAAGTAATCCCTTCAACAATTCGTTCCTTGATTCTGCATCAACCTACAATTTCGACCTACCATCTTCAATACAACAACTCCACTTGCAATTCTTGTCCTACAATTTCAGCCCTTGTTGCTACTAGAGAAACCCTAGTTCAACATCCTCTTGAGACCTTCTTAGAGAAAGACAACTCCTCCCAAGGTCAACAAGGTCAAGATAGATTATTCTTCCTTCCAACAAAAAGATACTGCACTTCACCTTACTGCAGCACAATCCTGCAATTTTGACCCTTCTTGATAGCTACCAAAACTCTAATCCTTCGCATGTGTGAGAGAGATTGAGCCCAAAAACAATATTTTCATCTTTCCTTTCTTCTTCTAGACCTTCACTCCCTTCTTTTTCTTCTACTTCCCAATTATAAATAAAACTTATTTCTTGACATCAAACTTATGAGTGAGTCTTTCAAAAATGAGGTCAAATCACTCCTTTATATAGCCTTTCCAAGGGGTCAAATTCGTTCCTTTAGGCCAACTTGAAGCTACCATGGTCGAATTGTAATTTTGGATTTTGCAAGACTTTCTAGGCCCAAAATAGATTCTTTTTCCAATTATATTTTTCCCATAAGTGCCTTATAAACATGATGTTGACTCCTTTGACTCATGACAATAAATCCTAAGACCTAACAAATCCTAGAAGCATGAAAAACATGCTTTTACCTAGAAGACCACCAATAAAAAGAATGAAACCCATGATTTATTAATAATAAATTTTTCTTTTCTTATTCTGTTTTTTACAAAATATACATATTGAAATGAGTACAATAATAATTATGAAGACCAAAACTAGTTACATTTTCAACATATACTATCCTTCTCCCCAATCGAAACAATTGGGATATTGTAAGCCTTGTAAATGTGTTTGAGCCGAGAAAGGGAATATGAGAGACTAGATTGATAATCAGGATAAGTGGGGAAGTTGGTGTGATCTATGTGGTGAATCAATACTTCCTAAAATACTGAGACCTTGAACTTAAGGTTAGACCTAAATAGAGAAGTTGGAGTTCTTCTAGTAAATTGCCATGTGTTCTCACTTTGACAAACATGCTCCAATTTTTTTCCTACATCCAAATTTTGGAGCCTCCTTAGGTATTACCATATTTCATTTCAAGCCATTAAGATTATGCTTGGTCATGTTGTTCAAGTAATAATTCTAAGTGTTGAAGTGACATGATTTTACATGCTTCTTTTAAGCAAGCCTAGTAGTCAATGTGTACCCTTGGAAGTTAAGAGTTGCGTAGTCCTTATTGGCAATCATTGCGCAATTCTTGATGACATTGACTATGCAATTCCTAATGATAATAACTATGCAGTTTCTAGAGACGGTGACTATGCATTCTCTAGAGAGAGTACTTGTGCAGTCCTTGATGTCAATGCATTTCTTTATGACAATGACTATGCAGTGCCTAATGACAGTAACTACATAGTTTCTAGGAATGGTGACTACACATTCTCTAGAGATAGTGCTTGCACAATTGTTGATTCTAGTGCTCGTGTAGTTCCTAGGGATAAAGACTGCAAAATCCTTATGAAAAGTGACAATGTAATGGCATCCTCTGTAGATAGTGATTTCACACTCTTTGTTCACAGTGATAGTGTAGTTCTTCAAGTCAGTCATTTCACTCTTGGATCCTAGTTTCCCAACATGCACTAAGCGTACTCACCAATATTAACCCTAATTACATGTCTTCTCTCCCTAGATAGAGAGTCTAATCTAGAGATAATATTTATATTCATGTTTTACTTTTGAGATATATGCATTTTCAGAGTATAAGGAGCATTCCCTCACCTGTGGTTGCAAATGCCCCGTCTTCTCGGTGAGTTTCTCAACTTTTGCTTTTGCAAGTGTCGATTTTGATTTATTTTGCTCTTACATGTGTCTCATGTGGTTTCTTTGTGCTTGCATGCGTTGCTTTCACTCTTGCATGTGTCACTTTTACTTGTTTTCACGTATCTTAAAGAGCACCATGGCACACCTTTTAGAGGTACACCAAATGCACTTGTTTGCACTATTTGATGCTATTTATCATTAGAACATGTGATATACACATTGTTATGGCACAATGCACCTATTTCTTGCAGTTGACACTTGTGTCCTAAAGGTGCATCTTAACTGTCGCACTTGGAGATGAGTGTCGTTTCACTATATGCTTGTTGGTTTTAGGTACTATGTGTCTTCTTGTCATGTGCTTGGGTTTATATGTGTGTGTAATCATGTTCAAGACATGTTACATGATTTTATTTTCTTATCTCATTGATCTCACACTTAGTCAATTTTGGAGTTCATCCATGTCCTCGCATCTTGTGCAACTCATGAGCCATTCAACTTCTAGCTAAGAAATGAGTGCATTGCACACTCCTGAGCCTCAATGATGAAGTTCTTATCTCCTAGAGTTGCACTTTACTGTGTAATCATAGAGGATAGCCTATTTCAACTATGCATTGAGAAAATTTAGAGCACAATCACTCCTTCCTTCTCGCAACACTTCTCAATTGCACAATCCTGATCAACCTACCATGAATTACACTTTACGCATTCTCAGTGGCTAATGGGGCCATCTATGGAATCTTTTAGTTCTCAACTATGTTGTCCCTTGATTCTCTTCCTTAACCACTACAAACTGCATAGTTTCAATTCCCAAGCATGTCCCTCTTGTCTCTTGTAGATCTCAACTTAGCAATGTCTTGACCAAGCCTTCACCTTACTGCACATTGTGTAGTCTCAGTGGAAAACATGGCTATCCTTCAACCCTTGCACTACTTAATTATGCAATACATGGATCCTCTCCATCAATCACTACGCATTTCACAACCATAATTCCTAATCTTCCTATCCTTGTTGCCTATACTTTCCCAATGTGCAATTCATGTCTTGCCTCTCCCTTTCCACTATGCATTGCACAATCATAGTTTCCAATCCTTCACTTCCTTCCTCTCGACTCTATGCACTATGCACCCCCAATCTCTTCTCTCAATCCTTGTGCATTGTTCCATCACATTCAACTTCACATGGGAAAACAAAGATAGAATAGGTGATTTTTGGGCTGATGTTGTCTTTTCATGAGTTAACTTCATTTGCAAGTGTGATCACCATATCATGGAAAGGTGATACTCAATAAGGCTAACAATAAGAGGTTACAAGAAGGACACTCGTGGATGCAATATCACCCAAATATACTATCATGCAGGAGTAAAGAAATTTTGGACCATGACAGAGAAATGGAAACTCATGTTGACATAGAAGGTTCCAAGATTCATCCAAACCCTTTGGAGGGTGAAGATGAAATAAAATCTAGATATATCATGAAGAATTGAAGGCATAACAATAAAGAGGAGAACTTGGCACTGATACGTTACAATGAAGTCTCATGACGTTGTTGCCAAATCATGGCTTCTCAAGTGTCAACCAAAAATTTATATGTTTTCCATATATTTTTCCAAAATTTGTGGAATGTAATTTTATATTTTCCAAAATAAGAAAATGTAAATAATGTGTGGAATCCCAAAGGTCACACATAGAACATGAAGAGTCACTATGAAGTCTAAGAGTCATGTAAGATCTCAATGGTCATGTATAAGCTCAAGAGTCATGAGGGAAGTTGAGAGTCACATGGAGAGGTGAAGAGTCACCTCATTTGTTATAAATAATCCTTCATGCCTCAAGAAAAAGGAATTTTCACCTTAGCTTCTCTAGTTTGGCATAAGAGAGAAGTTCATTCTTTGGAGGAGCAAGTGGTGACTTAACATTCCATTATTTGGGCTAGTGATGTAGCATTGTAATTGTGTACCTTGGAACTTTCACTTAATATTTGAAGCTCTCAGAGTCAACACACCTTCATGCATGTATCGTGGATGTTGTAAGACTATTCTTTTAATGTTTTTGGTATATGTTTATGTTCGTACATACTAAAGAAAATGAATTATTTCGTTGGATTTAGTATGGATCTTGTTGAATGCGCATTATTACTTGATTTTATGATCATTGTTATCTTGTGAACTACTTTATTAGTTAATCAATGTTCTTTTTATGCTCTTGTGTGTCTTTTTTAGGATAGTAGTATTACTTTTCTTCTAGAGGCTCTCTCTTTCTTTCTTGTCCATGAAAGTAACTTAGATACATTGAAATTGTATTCTTCACAGTGTCATATTACTTGCTTGATTTAAAGGTTATGTGCATACTCGCTTATGTTGTTTATTGCATCCAAGGAAAACCTTTAAGGTGGCCAGGCCTATTATTCAAATGGGGCTCCTACTCCAAATGATGTGAGTTCTAGTTGGAACTTCATACTGAGGATACCCCCTATGTTGGTGGACTTCCAGCACCATTAACAACTTCTCTCAGAAATATTTTTCAAATTCACTCCACAATAGCTTCTTTTCTCAGATGGATTTAATGTTGCTTAAGTCCTCCCACCATATATTCACCTTTCCTTTTAAGTTGAATATTGCTTCCCTAGCCTTTATGTTTTTAGAGTAGTCATGTACTCTAAAATATTTCTTCATCCCAAGTAACCAAGCCTCCACATCTTCAACTTTATTATTCTCTCCATTGAAGGTGGGGGGCTTCGCTTTCTTAAATTCCTCTAATATTTTGCTTTTGCCACTCCTTCCTTTCCAATAATGTCTTTCATCTACCATTTTTAATGATTTATTAGGATTGTATGCAATTCTCTTTGTAGTGTTTCATGGAGTTTCTCCTCTCACTGTATCTTCAAAAGCTTCCCTATGTATTTTTTATTTACTTCCTTCCGCTTTATCATCTCCAAATACACGCCTCTCTATTTCAGTTGGGCTTTGCTTGGGTTTTCATTTTTCCATGTAGTTGGCACCATGATCATATTGTTTTTTAATTTATAAGTTTAATAGGCTCTACAAGATCATCACATTCACTTAGGCTTGTTTCCCTTGAGCCCTGACAATTCTTTGGTTATCTTCCTTGTAACTTATTAACTCAACCTTAAAACTTATAAGGGTGTCCATCTAGTCAGGAGAATTTTACTCCACCCTCTTCCCAATGTATTCCTCCTCTTGATCATATAAGGCTCTGTGTGTATTGTATTGCACCATCTTGTTACTAGTCTTTTACTTTTTGGATAGGGCTTGTGTTACCTTCTCTTTGTGCTATTACACACACATAATCGTCATTCAAATATGACATAAGATCTCAACATGCTAACATAATATTCTTTCATATTAATTGGGATTACAATAACTAAGATATATTTAAATTTTATCCATGAAACTTTGTATTTCAAGGCCCATTTAGTTCAAGTGTTGAACATGGGCTTTGATACTACTTTGTAACACTAACTAGCACCCCCTTGTGGTATTGTGGATTGTGGTAGCCATTATTGTTGTATTGGAATTGATATTTAATGTCTGACACAAAAATGGGGTCATGAAAAAAAATTCATTTCCAAAAATTTGTGGAGTTAGTTAATGATATTGGCATCATGTCTAGCTCGGTGAGAGCTTTATGATGACCTAATTTTTCGATCCAAGAATTGAATTAAAATTTACGTTGATGAGAAAATTTTCCATGTTAGTGTTGGCCACATTAACCCTAACATGCCACATGGAATATTAGGATTTGCACTTGAGCCACATGTTTATGCCACATGGACTAGTGGTTCCACATGCTAATTCACAACATAAATAATTATGAATTTTAAGTTCACGTGTGTGTGTATCTGTGTATATACAACATATGTTGGATGAAAATTTCCCCACTTGGATTGTCTATAAATATCACACACACACACACACATGTAAATTGCATGGGCTACCTATGAACCCCTAGTGTGTAATAAATTTAATTCCACAACATATATTTATACCACACATATAACAACTATGGAGTATGTATTACAGACCCACATTGTATGGTACATATTCACATATATAAAAAAATATAACATTTCAATGCCTACGGTAAATAAATATATACTATGGTTTAGATTGTAAATAGGGCAAACACACCAATCATCCCATTGAGGGTCAGAAGTCTAAACCTTGATTTAAACAACTATCTTTACACTGTGCTAATGTCAAACCACCATGGGTTTACCTCTCAATGTGAGTTATGCCATATTTTGTGGCCCACTTTAATACGTATACATATACTAATTTAGATCGAGGGAAAGGCGCACCCACCCATTGCCCCAATGGGGGTCAAGGGGTCCTAGCCCCGTGGCTAACTATTACAACCCATATAGGGGTTTGATGGTGGATATAGGTGTTATAATTTATGAATATAATGATGTAGGGAAGAACCACCCATTTCTCCATAGGGGTTCAAGGGTTCAATCCCTAATTTAAATAGCTACCTTTAAACCACGACAATATTGGATCACCATGGGTGTGCCTCCAAACGTGAGTCATGCCATATGTTGTGGCCCACTTTAATACATATACATATACTAATTTGGATCGAGCACGGGGTGGATCCACCAAGCGCCCCATCGAGGATCAAGGAGCCCAAGCCCCATGGCTAATTGTCACAACCCATATGTGGCCCCGATGGATGATATAGGTGGTACAATTTACAAATGTAATGGTGTAGAGTGAACCCACCCATTGCCCCATCAAGGGTTGGGGGGTCTAATCCCTATGAAAATGAGTCTTACCATTCTAAGGTACCGACAATGGTTATGTGTTAACCTGTTTTAGCATTGGATGGATATGTATTAACACAGTTTAATGTCAGGATATATCATATAACATAGTTTAAACTTGGTCAATGAATGTAATTCTGGGCTAGGCGGTTACATTGAAGTAATGTTGAAAAGTTTCCATATGAAAATAATTAAACCATAAATGACCTAGGGCATGGTCAATTTCACTCTACATTCAGGATTGGAAATACTAGGAATAAATGGAAGTTAAGTGGAAATGACCTATGATAGAAAAAATATCTCCATGAGTGATTTTCAACACTAGTTTTTTCCCTATGACTTCAAGGCCAGACCAAAATCAAACCCCTGTTTTAATCTATTTGTGTATTTATGGTAGTTTGATATGCCTCTCTAAGTGTGGTTGAGAGGTAACCCTTTTCCCCTGCACTACCCTCTTAAATGCATTACCCTTTCAATTTATGAAAAGGGTAAACAATTTTGGAACCACACCACCATTTGCATTAATGGCCAACCTGATTAGAGCAGTCCCTTCCCAACCACAAGGTTTAGCATTAAAGTTGGATGAGATGAGTATGACTATTTATGCCATACCCCACCCCCTTAGACTCTAGCCTATGTCCCTTCTCCTCAAATTTTTAACAATAATCAATGAAATAATTAATTAAATTATTATAGTTACTGATTAAGTATTAATTATAACATTATAATTTAATTAATTATAATTAATTAAATGCTAATCCATAGTTACTTTATTTTAAGCATTAATGTATGTCCATTTTAACTTGGGTATTAATCACAGTGTTAAAGAATGATTAACATTAAATAAAGAATTCATATAATTTGACACCATGATCAGAATATGTGAATTTCACTAGTAATATTTTTCATTATATTAAAATGGAGTTTCTACCAACAATAAGATATTGTGTTGGGATGCTCAATTACACAAAAATGTTTATAAAGGCCATAATCAATGCAAGGGTGTCACATTTCCTCTTATGCAATGGTTTTTTGGCTTCTTGTACTAAATAGGCATATTTATCCTTTCTTTATTTTCTCTTTTAAATTGTAAGCATGTTATTTTAAAGGGTGGTCTTTTGTGCACAAATATCACGCTACTTGTCTCCAATCACTCATTTTTCATTTGCATTGTTCCTCCCACTTCTTGAACAACTCCACTAGCAAACAAAGGAACATGTACCATGTAACAGCTTGGGGTTAAAAGTTCATGTATTAAAGTTAATAAAGGCAAAATAAGACCAAGGTCATGGGACATGTATTCCAAGTTGAATGTTGGGAAAAACCATCCTAATGGGTGTTCATTTGGTTATTATGGCTACGGGAAATTGGCAAACGCATTGGTAAAGGCTTTGAAAAGGCATGAGGCATTAATTGGAATTCTATTTATGAAAATAAATGAAATTAAGAGAAAAGAGAGGTGAAAGGTCACATGTTTGCATGAGGAGGAAATTGAAAGAAAAATAGAAGAAATTGAAGCAAATAGAGTCTTCAATGATAAAAAGGCTTTTGAGGATTAGTTCACAACTTTTTGACAGTTTTAGCTTAGATCTCTCTCTATTTTCTCATACTCTTGCACAATTAGAGTATTCTTGGAGCACTCTAGCATTGGAGAAAGGAAGGCAAAGGAAGGACAAGAAAGCAAAGGAGAGCAACGATTAAATAAGGTAAAGTTGGATCAAGTAGCTACATCGAGATTTATTTGTAGGTATCAAGTTGCATGTATGATTTCCTCGCTAGTTTTGGCATGGATGTGTATTTAGTTCTCTTGTTGTCAATGGCATGGGTTTTTCCAGCTGTGACAATGGTTTCAACCTTACCTTTCCATTTCTGGATATCCGTGGTGTGATGGGAGTTATTTCATTCAGTTGAGCTTTGTATTGTCAAATGGTTTTGGAACCAGGTGAGGTGGTCTGAGGAAAATTCCCAAGGGAATAGGAATCCCTTAACTAGTTTTGGTGGGATTACGATAAAGCCTAAGGGTGGAGACGAGAAAATTCCTTAAGGCATTGATGAAGAAATCTAGAGACATTCGAGCTTGTTTGGTCCTGGAATCGCTTGACCAATGTTGGAGGGATTGCGATAAATCTTGGTAGTGTATGTTATTTTTTCGGCCTAGGATTACGATAAGGCTTGGTTGTGTAGGTGCTTCTTTTGGGCCTAGGATTCCCTTGATGAGTTTTGGTGGGATTGCGATAAAGCCTGAGGAAGCCCTAGTTGTTTTGTTGTGAGTCCCACATTCATTCTTGGAATATGGCATAGGGGTGATTGGCTGAAAGAAAGTTTTGGTTTAGCCCAATCTATGGTCGGGTGGTACATGGAAGTCCCTAACTTGGTTGGCTTTTGCATATGGTAATAACAAATATTTTCCTCTTGTATATCATGAGTATATATACTTGTTATTATGTGGCTTTGATGGTTGTTTTATCTTGTTACCATTCTGGTTATATGCTGGTTATAAGCATGGTTTCATGACATATTCTAGTTATGGATCTTATCATGTTTTTATTGGTAAATGAATGGTTATTGAATGAAGAAATCTAGAGACATTCGAGCTTGTTTGGTCCTGGAATCGCTTGACCAATGTTGGAGGGATTGCGATAAATCTTGGTAGTGTATGTTATTTTTTCGGCCTAGGATTACGATAAGGCTTGGTTGTGTAGGTGCTTCTTTTGGGCCTAGGATTCCCTTGATGAGTTTTGGTGGGATTGCGATAAAGCCTGAGGAAGCCCTAGTTGTTTTGTTGTGAGTCCCACATTCATTCTTGGAATATGGCATAGGGGTGATTGGCTGAAAGAAAGTTTTGGTTTAGCCCAATCTATGGTCGGGTGGTACATGGAAGTCCCTAACTTGGTTGGCTTTTGCATATGGTAATAACAAATATTTTCCTCTTGTATATCATGAGTATATATACTTGTTATTATGTGGCTTTGATGGTTGTTTTATCTTGTTACCATTCCGGTTATATGCTGGTTATAAGCATGGTTTCATGACATATTCTAGTTATGGATCTTATCATGTTTTTATTGGTAAATGAATGGTTATTGAATGCATTACCAATAGAAGTCATTACAACTATTATGAGAGGGCATTAGACCTTATTGAAGATTCTCAGATAAGTATAAGACCCCTATGCTCAAATATGCATTCATGACCTATACATCACATGGTCACAATTTGTTTAACAAAATGACTATAATGTTAGGCCTAGTTTGGTCAAGTCTTTGAGAAAATTTTGTATGATTTTCTTTGTCTTGATGTCATTTATCATTTTGGAAGGTCTCACTAAGTACTGGGTAGTGGTCTGGAGGCTGACCTAGAATTTAGGCTCAAAATTCGGGATCACATGCTCTGAACTAAACTTTTTGGGCCAAAACCATTAGGATGTAGACTTGTGGGCATGGTTGGAGGTTTCCAACCGCATGGATGAATTTTTGTGGGAGAGGTTGAGAGCCGAAGGCTAAGAAAAAAAGGTCTATCTCATGGTTTTGCAGCCTAGGGTGGTTTTTTAGCCCCTGAGTGACCTATAGATCCTGTAGGAGGTGTCAAGTGGTCAGTTTGTGGTCATTAGTTGGCCCCACTTCCTTAAGTGGATCTACGAGTTCGGGTCATATTATAGTAGCTCTTCATCTCATGTTTACCCCGGAAGATCAGTGAAAGTGTTAAATGTGGGAGGGAGGTGTTACACACCCTCAGTATTTCAACACTTGTATTCTATATGAATCATTATTCCAACATATGCATTGCCTAATGGTTCTTGTACATGGATTTATTTTTTCATATAATCTTGAATGTCCTCGTTCCAAATCTTGTAAATTCTTCCACTCAACTAAATTTTTCCTAGGTGAGCATTGGAAGAAAAACTCTTTCCAAATAATGAATATGAGGTACAAGCACATTTTGTATATTTCTTCCTTTTCTTTTCTCCCCTCAATTTTTCGATGCTAAAAACTACTCATGAAAGAATTATCATTATCATCCTCATCAATTCCATTTCCATTTTGGATTGACAATCATATGCCATATGCCTCATGTGAATCATTGTAATGATGTCATTTTTTATTGGATGTAGATGACCATGGTAATAATTAGAGATATTGCATGTGACATCACACAAACTTGATGATTACACAAACTAAAGTTTAAAATATTTTTCTAGTTATCACACTTTGAGCATCATGAAAGAAATGAAGGAGAATATTTCAAGCACATGCACAGAGTGAAGAACCACTACATGCACATGGATGGGAAATAATCATATATGGAACCAAGAAATATGAAGTGTTCTAATTCTCATTACAAGAAGTGCATATAGAGTATCATGTCCCCTGAACTTCACAAGGAATTATTATCAAAGTGGTTGTTATAAGTGCTCAATTTTCTACATACAATCCATGGAAATAATGTTATATATTGCATAAGATATCACAAACATTGATCGTTTGTGGAGATTTTGATAACAAATAATATTTTACCATTATCATATTTTAAGCATAACGAAATAAATGAGGGATAAGATTTTAAATACAGGTCTAGATCCACCACTTGCACATGCATGAAACACACACACACACACACACACACACATATATATTAAAAAGATACAATGAATGCTCGTAGCAAAATTACATCAAAAAGAGTTTTTACAATAGCAAAAACTTATAGTTGATTTCCAACCTCCCTTCACAGAACCAAGGAGAAAAATATTTGATCTTTTTAGTACTTTACTTCTTGATTTCCATATGAATGAATAAATTCTCACAAATTGGTTACAAAGAATAACACAGATACATGGCATCAAAAGCCAAGGATACTATGCTCAAGGGTTGTATAATGCCCCCATTGAATATTCTTTTCTTCCTCATGAGCTATGCATTCTCAATTAGATTTTTTACATCCTGTAAGGTGTGGTGAAAGAATTGGTACCTTATTCATAACTTCAACAAATTATTTATATGGCTCTAATTGAACCTACACTTATAACCCTACTCTATTTCTTTTTCTTGAGTTGAATCCCCTTATTTTTCATGTGATTCTTCTACTTCCACATTCTCCTCCTATAACTTTTCTAAATCTTCTTTTCATCCCTCTTCTTAATCCTCCTCTTCATCTTTTGCATTGAAACCTAGACCCTCATGAGATGGATCAAATACACTTTGGGGCTCAACTAATTCCAATTTAAAATCCACTTCTTGTTCTTGTTCAATTTTATTCTCCATGTTTTCCATATTTTCCTTTTCGTTTATTACTTCCTTTACATTGTCCAAGTTTTATTTTTATTCTAGACTCTAGATTATTTCATATTTGTTGATGCTAGAAGAAGATGGACCTTATTTAGAAGGCTTTTGATTTGGTATTTTTTTTTATAGAAATTCATTCTCTTGTTTAAGATTTTCTTGAATTATGATTTATTCATCCTTCTAGATGGTTAATTTACCTAATGGGTTGCTCAACTAGAATTCTACAGAAATTTTTAGCATAGTGGTAATAGGAATGACATGCCATGCATTTAAAAAAATCTACTCGTAATCTAATGCTTGATATTGACTACATCGATTGAGATTGATTTGCAAGGATTCAAGATAACCTTCTCCATATCAACCTCCACACATATTCTTGAACAAGAATATATATTCCCCTTTTGATTATATATAATCAATGTAGTGACCCATTTTATTCCCAAGAAAGGGTAGATAAAATTTGAGTGGCAGAGGGCCTATGAACAAGGCCACTAAAGTGATAATGGGTCCTAGGACAAGTAAACTATGTTAGAAGCAAGTAAATAGAATGCCTTGGATGTGAGACTCTAATATCTTGTTTAATATTCCTATGCAAGAAAACCTCATTCAGGTAGATCACCCAAAGAACGAGAATGCTTAGACACTGAAATGGTGAGTAGTTGATAGGAAGGGGAAACTTGTCACACACTCACCAGACTGGGAGTGTGAATGGGTATATGCAATTTCAAGTAGTGAGATAAATTGTTACCCATGGAAGACTAATAAAGAAAAGGATAGTCACATAGATACTGTTAGTGTCGGTCTTGAGCCCTCCATCATGTGATCAATAACTCTTTGCATATGCATTTATAGGTGTCTCATCAGTGTCAATTTTGCATCCCACTAGGCATGCCATAACACTGAATGGAGGAGCTGGTCTTTGTTCCCTTCTTGGCTTTGCTGGATCAAGTCATACCACAATGAAATTGAGTCATACTTATTGTTATTTTTGTCTTGAGGTCCCAGGTCTTAGGTCTAGGGTTTTGAGTCAAAATCACTTCAAGGTCATGAGTCAAGGTCA
The DNA here is from genome assembly GCA_000404065.3 of Pinus taeda. Taxonomy (NCBI): domain Eukaryota; kingdom Viridiplantae; phylum Streptophyta; class Pinopsida; order Pinales; family Pinaceae; genus Pinus; species Pinus taeda. The sequence continues at coordinate 128,175 of APFE030621624.1, forward strand.
GTGAGTGCCCAGCAAGCCAGAAGGAAGTATGTACATCTATTTCAATGTTATTTTCATCACCTACATGTCATTTAGTGCCTTGGATTTAAAAACCCTGTTTTTAAGTCCAAGGTCTTGAGAAAATTTGTAAAAATAAAGAAATTTTCAGAGGTTTGCAAAAGTGCCGGCAACAACCCTGGTTCCTTTGCCACAATCCATCAGATGGTCAACCTGCAAAAAGAACGGAGTCAAACGCATCAAAAGAGCTCATTTCAGGACAAAAAGACTTTAAACAGTGTTAAAAAGAAAAACAAGTTGAAAACATTAGAAAGTGGGTTCTAAAGTTAAATTTTTTTCAAATGACCCTATAAAAGCTAATTTCCCTCTTTAGTCACTCTTATTGTGCAATTGAAAGAGAAAATTTCGTGCTAGAGGCAAAGAAGGCGATTTCGTGGCAATTTTCTGCAAATCCAGTGCTTGAGTGGTGCGCGACCATTCCACAGGTGTGCGCGACCACCTGGGTGGTGCGTGACCATTCGGTGAGTTTTTCGCTGTATAAAACTACACGGGCGCGACTATTACAGTGTGCGTGACCATTCCTGGGTGGTGCGCGACCATTCTGGCTGCCTGCACAAAAACTCACCCAAACAGTTAAGCTTCTCCAAATCCTCTCAAATTTGTCAAGGTATGTCTCCTCCACGTGGTTTGTGATGGTGTTATGATTGCAAAGGAGGATTATGGTCATAATTTCATGCAAGAAATCAATAGAAGATAGGTTGAATGATGGTTGTTTTGCAAGCATATGTTATGATAGTTTGTTTGTTTTTCAAGGTTCTTTATTCCTTTGTTCCCTCCATTTGTTTTCCCATTATAAAATCACAAATGTTAAAGTGTCATAGTTATCAACTCATTTGCAAATTAACCATACAAACCCTACCTCTAAATCCTACCAAACCCTAGTT
>APFE030621632.1:38476-63483 GCA_000404065.3 Pinus taeda
CAGGCTAGAGAAAAGGAAATTGCGTATCTGTCTTAAGATTTTTTTGTTGACTGATTTTTGTTGATAAGGTGTTCTGGGTTTAGTTTACTGTTATTGTGGATCTGGTTATTTGGGTGACTTACTGGTACTTGATGATCATTTGATGTTTATGGATCCAGTTTGAAAATTTATGAAAAGTGGTCCCTGAAAGAAAAGAAGTAGGGGGTTGTAGCTCCCTTCCAGGAGAGACTGGAAAACGAGAGAGAGTTGTAGCTCTCTGCAGGTTGCAGCCTGCGTACTGGTAAAGGACTGCACCAGTACAAGACCATCGTAAAAGGAGTTTCTAATTTGAAAGAAGATAGAGACATATTGCAGCAGGTGGTTTTCACCCACATTGGGTTTCCACCTTATATCTGGTGTTCTTTGATGTGACTGTCTGTTTTCTTGCTCATTATTTTATGGTACTGATATGCAAAAATAATTCAAAGTGTAAATAAGGAAGATTTGTTAAAAGAACTAGATAATACTGATTCACCCCCCCTCTCAGTATTATTTTCAACACAAACCTCATTGCTACAAGGTTGTAATATATATTTTGTAATTTGTCTAAGCACTCACATACAAAAGGAAGGACACACCGCTTACCTAACAAAAATGCCACACATTTTGCACCTACATTCAAAATGAGCTTCCTTGCCACACCACAAATGAATTGCACAATACACAATCATACAACTTGTAGAGAAAATCCCTCATGTCATGCAACTACTAAAATGACCACCATATAGGCTGCAAAACAAATATTTTTGTAACAAGCTCCCCTGAAAAGTAATTGAACATGCGTTGGCAATGTGCATGCTAAAACAACATGATAAACACCTGGTCAATGCACCTACCGACAAAATAACTAGAACTAGTGGCTACCATTGTCACATTACCTTTTAAAATTTCAAGATATGTATTAAATACTAACTAATGATGATATGTTATTCATGATATCTTATTTTGAACACCTAACCAATGCCCCTACAGACAATATAATTGGAAGTAGTGGTTAGAGTCGTCACATTACCTTTTAAAATTTCATGATATGTTTTAGATACTAAATAATGACAATATGTTATTCACAACATGTTATTAGTTGTTGCCTCGTTATACATTATATGTAGTAGATATTAACTACTACTAACATTATATACATGTAAATCAAACTTTTCATGCCCCAAACTTATAATAATCGAAAATCGTTAATTAATTGATTAATATGTAGTGTTATGTGGGAGGGAGGTGTGCGAAAGAAGTGTGCGGAGGGAGGATGTATGCAGAGATATGAACATTGCGGTTGAAAGTTTCAGTTCCTTATTTCGGACACTCGTTCTACCACACAACACTTATTCTTTATGCGCATTAAAATGAAACTTAATTTAATATTGGATAATACCTATATAATTAACAAATGTAAAATCACAAATGCACTTCGTATTCAAGAAACTCAAATAAACGAACCCATCACGACATAGTAGTGGGGACATTTAATTTCCCACCCTTATTTTGCACCTGATATACCGTAAGTCAAACTTTTCATGCCTCAAATTTTAATAAGCCAAAATTACTAATTAATTGATTAGTATGTAGTGTGTAGAAATGTATGTGTAGGTAGGAAACATTGCAAAAGAATTTTTTTGTTCCTTTCTTCGCACAACACTTCTTCCTGACATGCATTAATAACCCAAAATCGCTAATTAATTGATTAATATGTAGTGTTATGAAAAAGGGATGTTTGTTGAAGATGTGTGCAGACGAGAAATGTATGCAAAGATAAAAACATTGCAAAAGAAAGTTTGTGTTCCTTGTTCCGGACAATCATTCTCACACACAACACTTCTTTCTCATGCACATTAAAAAGACATTTCATTTAATATTGGATAACAATTACTTAATTGACAAATGTGAAGTCATAAATGCACTTAATATTCGAGAAGCTTAAATAAAACGATCCCACGTTGACATAGTAGTGGGGTCAGTTAATTGTTGACCCTTTTTTTGCACCCGACATACACATAACCTAAAATTTTCATGCCCCAAACTTTAAAAAGCCAAAATTGATAATTATTTGATTAATATGTAGTGTGCATAAATATATGCATATATACAAAACATTACGGAAATACATAATAATAATAATAATAAATAAAAATAAAAATCTTTATTGCTTTGCACACTCGTTCTCTCACGCAAAACTTCTTCTGCATACGCATTAATAAACCAAAACCATTAACTAACTGATTAATATGTAATATTATGCGTGATGGAGATATGTGGTAGAAGTGTGCAGAGGGGGGAAGTTTATGTTCCTTGTTCTGGATACACGTTCTCCCACACAACACTTTTTCCTCATACACATTACAAAGACACCTCATTTAATATTGGATAATAATTATTTAATTGACAAATGTCAAATCACAAAAACACTTACTATTTAAGAAGATAAAGTAAAACAAGTTCATTTGAATTCAATCATTATATTGTTTATCATCCTTCTTGATGCATTTAGAGTGGAAAAAGTGAAGGAATCAACTCACGAGACCGTTTTTACTAGTGGGATCCAATTTGGCAAAACGGGGTTTGAAACCTCCCAGGAGCATTTTGAGGCATCAAACAACATTTTTGGGGTAAAACTTTGTTGCTTTCAAGAAATGTCTTTACATGTTATTCTACACAGAAAGATCTTTCCAACGGTCTAAGAAGCGCATCAATCAGAGTCTGTATGAAAAAGTTATGTCACTTAGAAAATGAACCTCATGTTTTCACCACCAAGGTTCGAGAAGATGTTGCATCAACCCTCACTATTCATGGAAAAAAGGACTAGCCACGTGATTGTGATGTAAAATAATCTATAAGAGTCTATATTGTAACTCTAGTTAAGAGTTGACGTAGTCAAACTTAACCACTAGTAGGCTATCAGGTTGTGTTATAATCAGGCCACTAGGAGGAAGAGGCATTCCATTCTTTCGAGTGCATTTATTCCATAGCTAAGCAAAAATAGCCAAGAGAGGTAGGAGGTAGAGATCACATAGAGTATTTGTGCATTATAGCAGCCCATGGGCCACATGCCATACTTTTTGTATCTGCATCCACATTTCTAGACAGAGAATGAGAGCGGAGCAGCTCCACCTTCCAGATGGGTTTTCTCCTGAAAGGGTTTCCTAGAGCATATATTGTGTCTTATGTGCGCGTGAGATTTTATTTTGTCATTCTCTATTTTTTGCATAATTTCCATTCACATGCATGCACTAATTATTATAAAATCTATAGATCTAAAAAATCAATAAAACTACAACAGTGTAGAATTTCTCTTTCTATTATAGTATTATCAGATCCGGTGTGACAAATTGTCTAGTGGAACATCCACGACAGTTTACAGATCACGAGCCCACATCAACATAGTAATGGGGACAGTTAACCACCCACCCTTATTTCTAACCCAATATACATAAGCCAAATATGTTGATTAATTGATTAATATGTTGTGTTGTGCAAGAGAGAGGTGCGTGGATGAAGTGTGCGGAGGGGGAATGTATGCAGGGGTACAAAACATTATAGGAGAAAGTTTATTTTTGTCTCTCCACACACCCATTCTCCCGCACAACACTTCTTCCTCACACACATTAAAAAGACACTTCATTTAATATTGGAAATAAGTATTTAATTCACAAATGTGAGATCACAAATGCACATAGTATTCAATACTTGAATAACGAGATTTGTTGTTTCTACTTTGATACAATTTTTAAATGATAAAATCCTTCGAACATAGTTTTGAAACCGCACATCGAATCATCGACAAAGTAGTGTTTCCACAACTCTCTTACATCTTGATATCAAATAAAATGAGCACACGTTGACATAACCTGATATACACGTAAACTAAACTTTTCATGCCCGAACTTTAATAACCCAAAACCGCTAATTAATTTTGTTGAGAGGTATGCGAAAGAAGTGTGTAAAGGATAAATGTGTTGGAAAATGTAACTAGGTTCGGTCTTCATTAATGTATTTGATTCACCATGTAAAAGACTTATCAAAATAATAAAGAAATGAATTTTTATTATTGTATCAATGACTTATTAAAGCATGGGTTTCATGCTTGGGTCATCATTATATTAGTCAAAGTCCCCATTTTGGACTCCTAGGATTAATATTGAGTCTATAGAGTCATTGTACATTTAAAGAGACCCTTCTTGGGCTTTTGAATCATATAAAAAGGTTTAGTATTGAGTCAAATATAATTTATGTAACCTCCACACCAAGTCAGCCTAGAAGAAATCAAGTCGACCTAAGGGCACCAATTTGACCTCACTTGAAGCCTATAAATAGAAGGAAGTTGAATTCATTTGATCTCAAGCTAGTTTGATATCTCGAAGGAAGCTAGAGAAGTGCAAAGTAGGAAGAAAAAGCCTAAAGGAAGTGTGAGTTAGATCAAGTCTAAGAAGAAGAAGAAAACCAAAGTTTTGGAGCTACTCTCTCTCTATTTTGTGCCATGGTTTGGGAGATCAAGGTCTTCCAAGTATTATTGCTGCAAGTTTATGCCTGATGTCGTAAGTTGTTGCATTGTCAAAGCTACTGGGAAGGAAGTGTTGTTGCAAAGGGGTTGAAGTTATGGAAGGTTGACTTGGTGTGGAGGGAAGGTCTTGTCTTTGTCTATGTTGAAGAGTCTCAAAGAATACTATTGAAGGAAGAGAATTTTTTACTGGGTTTTCCCCTCAAGGGGGGGTTTTCCCTGGCATAGTGCCTACATCTTTTGTTTTGTGATATTCATACACACATAATATGGTAATTTGTTGATGAAAGATAAGATAATAAAGAAGCAAAAGAAGCCAACATAACTTAGAAGTAATTATCAAGAAAGAGGAATCAAACCCTAATCTAATTGTATTGGTTTCTCAACATGGTGTTGGAGCTAAGGTTAGGAAGAGTTGAAGATTACTTTGTTAGAATGGATTCTCCCTCTTTGATGAACTACATAAGAATGGGTATCAACATTGTTGGAAGGTGGATCAAGAAGATCATCCACTACTTATATAACAACAAGGTCAAAAGTCAAGGATTCTTGGCTGCTCTTACAGGCTCTCTTAGTGATGACAATGCATGGATCATTGATAGTGGAGCATCAAGACACATTAAAGGAGAGAGTAAACAACTTCATACACTATCAAAGGAGCCATCTTCTCATGTAGTGGAATTGGATGACAACAAAATCTATGTTGTTAGAGGCCTGGGATCAACATTGTTGAAGCTGGAAACTGGATCGAAGTTGCACCCCAACAACATTCTATATGTTCCAGGTTTGAAAAAGAATTTTCTTTCTATTTCTTGTTTAGAAGATAAAGGGGAAAGAGTTGCTTTTATTTATGGAAAAGTATTAGTTTGGGGAAAAGACTCTAACAGTGATAAACATAGGGTTATTGGAGTTCATGAAGGAAGCCTTTATAGAGTTATTACACAACCTCCTCAAGCTTTGGTTCACATGGAAATCAATCCCATTGAGTTATGGCGTAGGAGATATGGTCATATACATTATAAGGTCATCCCTACACTTAATCAATTGGTTCATGGCATCCCCAATATTAAGTTAGATCATGAAGGTGTGTGCAAGGGATGCTCTTTGGGAAAGCATACAAGAAAGCCATTTCCAAATAGTGAAACTAGGTCCAAAGAGATATTAGATCTCATTCATTCTGATGTATGTGGGCCTATGTATAACAAATCACTTGGAGGTCATATCTACTATGTAACATTAATTGATGAACATTTTAGAAAGACATGGCTCTACCTTCTCAAAACAAAAGATGAGGTGTTTGAAAAGTTCAAGGAGTTTAGGTCCAAAGTGGAAACCCTAATCGAAGGACAAATAAAAACTCTAAGGTCCGACAATGGTGGGAAATACATTTCTAAGGAATTGATTGCATATTGTAAGGAAGCAGGAATTAAGAGGGAGCTCATTGTTCCCTATTATCCTGAACAAAATGGAGTGGTCGAAAGGAATAATAGGTCAATTGAAGAAGGCATTCAAACAATCCTCCTTGATCAAGACCTACCAAAATTATTATGCGGAGAAGTAGCAATGACAGTCGTTGACATTCAAAATAGAAGTCCTCATAGAAGTCTTAATGATACAACACCTATAGAAGTATTCACAAGAAAGAAGTTGAGTTTGGATCACCTTCGAATCTTTGGAAGTCCAGCATATATCCATGTTCCAAAAGACAAGCGAAAGAAGTTGGATTCGACAAGTATCAAGGGAATCTTCATTGGATATAGTCTCTCTTCAAAAGCATATATAATCTACAGTAAGGAAGGGAGACATATCGAAGTAAGCAGGGATGTCATATTCGATGAAAATCAAGCCTACAAGAAATCAAAGGACATTCCTATTGATTCTGATGATGATGAAGTTCCATTATTTGAAGAAGGAGAAAATCATCATGAAAACCTTACTACAAATCAAGAATAAGAAGGACCAAGTGAGCTTTTTCAATTTTTGGTCATCCCAACCACTAGGAAAAGTCCAAATTAGTTTAAAACAACATTAGAAGATGTTGAAGGACATGAAGTTGCAAAAGGGACCTTCAGGGAAAGTAAGAGACCAAAAATATACTTTGGTTATGCTGCATATATCACGAAGTTGATTGAAGTTGAACCATCCACATTCAAGGAAGTTTCTCATCAAGAAGTTTGGAAGAAAGCGATGCAAGAAGAATATCAATCCATTATGAAGAATGGGGCTTGAGAAATCGTTCCTAGACCTAATAACAAATCCATTTTCACCTCCAAATGGATCTATAAGATCAAACATGTTGTCAATGGAAGTATAGACAAGTATAAAGCTAGATTCGTTGCAAGGGGTTTCTCTCAAAAGGAAGGCATTGATTATGAAGAAACCTTTGCACCCACAATAAGATACACTACCATTAGATCTTTGGTTTCATTGGGTGATACAATGGATTGGAATATTCATCAAATGGATGTGAAGACTGCATTTTTGAATGGGACCATTGATGAGGAAGTGTATATCGAATAACCCGAAGGATTTGAAATTAATTGCAAGGACTCTCATGTTTGCAAACTTAAGAAGGCCCTATATGGTTTGAAGTAAGCACCTAAGGAATAGTATGCAAGGATGCATGCATATCTACTTAGAATTGGGTTCGTAAAGAGTTATGTTGATCCAAATATCTACATAAAGGTCGTGAATAATGAGCCTGTCATCATTCTGCTATATGTGAATGATCCATTCATTACAAGTGTGGAACAAAGAATTCTAGAATGCAATAACATATTGGCAGCTGAATTTGAAATGAAGGATCTAAGATTGTTGCACTATTACTTGGGTCTATAAGTATGGAAGAAACTTGGGGATATATACTTGGGGCAAGGAAAGTACATTATCAAGTTGTTGTAGAAATTCGAGATGATGGATTCCAAGTTGATGACTACTCCTATGATCACCAATCTCAAGAAGTTGAGGGGCTCTGACTCTAGTCTTACAGATCTTACCTCCTATCATCTGTTGGTGGGCTCCCTAATGTATCTGGTAAATACTAGGCTAGATATATGTTTTTCAATAAACATTCTTAGTCAGTTTCAGTTGGAGCCTCGTCGTGATCATTGGATAGCTACCAAACACATATTGAGGTATCTTCATGGCACTATACATCACTGCCTAAAGTAAGATAGTAAGGAAGTTAAGTTGATTGGTTATATGATTCTGGTTAGGGTGGCAGTGAGACCGATGGAAGGAGCACTACCAGAGGATATTTTAGTCTAGGAGCTGCTATGATTTCATGGATGAGTAGGAAGCAAGATCTCGTTTCTTTAAGTAGTGCTAAGGTAGAATATGTGGTTGCATGCAAAGTAGAAAAGGAGGTTGTTTGGTTAAGGAAGCTTTTGGTAGATTTGTTCAAGAAGCCTTTGGGTCCTACTATGATTAATTGTGACAATCAAAGTTGTATCAGGATATCGGAAGATCCCATGTTTCATGCTAGAACAAAGCATATCAACAATAAGTTCCACTTTATTAGGAACCTGGTGCCAGATGGGATCGTGAATTAGGAGTATGTCTCAACATATGAATAGGTAGCAGACATACTAACAAAGGCTCTTCCTAATAAGAAGTTTGAGTATTTAAGAAGCATGCTTGGTTTGGAAAATATTGATGATAAGTTGGAAAAGATTTATTGAGGCTTTGCAAGTGAAGCACTTCCTAGGAGGACATCAGTTTGGCACTTTGTGTTGATGTCTAGGTCCTAGAGTAGGGAGCATGGTGTGGGTCGTAGAGCTCTTACCATGGATACGCACCTAGGTCCCTATGTTGGTGGTTAGAAAGTAAGCTTGATGGTACCTAGAGAGGCTGAAAGCTTGAGTCCACCTTATTCCCACTTGGATAGATTTCCCTAGTCAGGAATCCACTCTGTGGCATTGTGATGCCTAAATTGTTGAGTGACCAATGGATAGATTTCCCTGGTCAGGAATCTAGTCCATGGCATTGAGGTACCTAAACTCTTCATTGTTCATATAGTTTGATATCTTCCATTGTATTTGTATATTATGAATACCTCCATAGTTAGGAGGGAGTGTTGGAAAATGGTCTTCATTAATGTATTTGAGTCATCATGTAATATACTTATCAAAAGAATAAAGAAAATAATTTCTATTATTGTATCAATGACTTATTAAAGCATAGGTTTCATGCTTGGGTCATCATTATATTAGTCAAAGTCCCCATTGTGGACACCTAGGATTAATATTGAGTCTATAGAGTCGTTTTACATTCAACGATACCCTTCTTGGGATTTTGAATCATGTAAAAAGGTTTAGTTTTAAGTCAAATATAATTTATGTAACCTCCACAAAAAGTCAACCAACAAGAAATCAAGTCGGCCTAAGGATACCAATTCGACCCCACTTGAAGCCTATAAATAGAAGGAAGTTGAATTCATTTGGAGCATCTCATCTCAAGCTAGTTCGATATCTTTAAGGAAGTTGGAGAAATGTGAATTTTAAGAGTACAAATTGACTGGGCCTAATGGTTAAGAGCATGTCTTTCCTCATAAGAGGTCATAAGTTCAAAACTAGAGAGGGGATGCCTTCGTAGACTTAGTAATCAAATCGTTGCGTGGAGATGGGTCCCTTGTCCCACAAACAAAGGGGTATCATACACCAATTTGGTGTCTTGCTTTGTCATGACCTCAAATTTGGATAATAATAATAATAATAAAGTAGGAAGAAACCTAAAGGAAGTGTGAGTTGCCTCCAATCTAAGAAGAAGAAGAAAATAAAAGTTTTGGAGCTACTCGCTTTGTTTTGTGCCCTAGTTTGGGAGATCGAAGTCTTCCAAGTATTACTGCTAACAGTCGCTGCCTAATGTCATAAGTTGTTGCATATTTGAAGTTGCTGAGAAGGAAGTGTTGTTGCAAAGGGATCGAAGTTCTGGAAGGCTGACTTGGTCTAGAGGGAAGGTCTAGTCTTTGTCTAGGTTGAAGAGTCTCAAAGAATATTATTGAAGGAAGAGAATTTTTTACCGGGTTTTTCCCTCGAGGGGGGTTTTTCCCTAGCATAGTGCCTACATATTGTGTCTCTTGTTTTGTGATCTTTATACACACATAATATGGTAATTTCTTGATGAAATATAAGATAATAAAGAAGTAAAAGAAGCCAGCATAACTCACAAGTAATTATCAAGAAAGAGGAATCAAATCTTAATCTAATTGCATTGATTTCTCAACAAAATGTATGTGGAAATCCAAAGCATTGTGAATCGAAGTTTTTGTTCCTTGGTCCACACAACCATTCTTCTGCATAACACTTCTTTCTCACACACATTAAAAGGACACTCCATTTAATATTGGATGTTAAGTTTCTACTTAAAGTTAAAACAATGTCTACTGGAAAAAGAAAAAGAAAAATTCCCTCTACATCCCCTTTCTCCTACACACACACCCTCGTCTGCACACATTCAACGCTACATACATATGTTCTCCTGCACAACTCAGTCTGTAAAAAAAAAAAAAAAAAAAAAAAAAAAAAATGCACTAGAAGTCCCTTTTTTAGTATTATTGTCAATGTCAATGTTAATGTTTCTCCTTCCGCACATCTACACACATTCCCCTTCACATAAATATTTTAATTAAATATCTTAATTTCCTAACTTTACCATTGATTACATCTCCACACCCTACACAATGAAAGCTTCCTTCGCATATTTGTTCAACCACCCCCCCCCGCTTATGTAAGTGACTTTCAACCTCACCAGTTCTAGCATCATTGGGCAGATCAATAACAATGTTCATGCCAAAGCACTCACTCACGGAATGGCCAGTTACAAAATTAGTCTTTCTTTTACTTTAAAATGGTTTGTTAAGAATCGACAAATACCAAAAATAAATCACCTTCCACCAAGGGAATTAGGTTGCATCAAGCCTCGCTAAGCTAATGGAAAACTAGAAATAAGAATAAAATTACAAAATCTCAAAAAACTAATTGAGATTCACGGGATTTTAATCACAAGGTGAGTGCTATATTTCTTGGCAATGCAGGGACTAATAAATCCATATATCTTTTAATATTTATAAATTAAATAACTTGGCATAAACAAGCCTATTTCTGTGTGAATGGTAGTGAGCTAATGTCTATATAGTTAAGAAGGGTTAGTTTTTCCACATAGTACATAATCACAAATTAATGAACTTTTATCATTTATACCCTTAAAAGGTGATGCTTCAAATCACTTATTTTACTATTAACATAGCGATAAATAAAATATGATAATCAAAATTCATAAACAAACAAGTGCTACATAGTAGCTAGTCTTGTCGCTTAGTTTAAATATAGCTAAATTAAAGTAAAAATATTGAATTCAAGTTAGCGTTAATATTTAGAATTTGACTAATTTAGGTTTTACTTATTGGTAGAGTTGTGCAATTAAAAAGCAAGGCCCTTATTTCAATGCATGTGCAAATATAGCTTTAAAAAACTATAATATGTTCACCCTAGTAATAAGATTTTGTTTTGGTATGTATGGACAATTTCCGTATACTTATTTCTGTAGATCAGGATTTCTTTTTACCCTGGAGCCAAATAACATGGATACATGGCTAGCAAAGCTCAATTGGGGATCAAGGTTCCAACTTCCAATATTACGTTTTCGATAAGCTCTCTGCACTCATGGTTTTCCATATTGCAACATATCATCGCTAAAGAAGCAGAAACAACAAGAAGGACAAATAAATATTATTTATAAATTAGTTGACTCGAAAACAATTGCATTATATAAAAGTTGTATATTTTTTGCGTGTTAATGTTATTATTATTTTTTAATATGTCAAAAAATAATTTCAATGTAATTTTTATGAAATTTATTAAAATATAAATGTTATATACATATATATATATATATGGGAATGATTATTAATAAAATTAATGTCAAATTTTGAATTTGACTTAAAGTATAGAATTTATTTACTTTGTCATTTTATGTACGAGAGATCAAACTCATGGAGTACACCCATCATCCCAATAGAAAGTTAGTCCATGGTACATTTGCACTTGGAGTTGCTACTCATTCTCCAACTCAAATGTGTAGTTAATATTGCATTGAATGTAATTATACTTGCATTTACATTTGAAGACATTAGTACTCAAGCAAATGCAAAGTCCATCGTTTGGTTGTACTGAGAAATCATCTGAGTAATTTTCTTCAAACAATGTGAGGTTTGTCAAACGTAGCTAGAGTGATTGGATGGTTGTTGTCTTATCAAATTTTCCATAAATGCCCAACCTGCAACCTCAACCTTAGTAGTGGTATGACAACATTGATAGCAATGGTACATTGCATTAATACAAAGAAATTGTTGTAAACTAAAATCATAGCCAATGAAAAAAGAAGACAGAATAAATGCCTACCTAGGATAATAAGCAATGTAAAGTTAATAATAAAAACATTGTAATAATACATTTCAATAATTAAAGAAAAAAAACTATATTTAATTAGGTTAAAACATTACAATAAGCACAAATCAATTTCAATAGTTAAAAACAAAAAAACAAAAATAGATACTTAACTAATATAAAACATTATAATTATCATGGTAGGGAATCCAAAATTAACAATATATCCCGATTATTTTCCTTCTCTGGGAACAAATAATTATAATTACAACTCATGTTTCAAACACTGTTATCATAGGTGGTATGTCGGATTTCCTAGTTGATAAACATATTTCAAAATTTAATATTCAACTTATGTGTATTGATATTTATTTAACCATCATTAGTAAAGCAAAATAAATGTTACCAATAGAGCGATGACAAACAAAATCTGTGAACTAGTAATCGCACATCAAGCTAAACAAAAATCATTGTTGGCAACTAGATATAGAGGTAAACAAAATCACCGGTAAAATCAAAGGCATGTTTCTACAAATCTAAAACATATCTGAATTTTCTGGGATGTCCTAGATTTACTACGTCGATTCCCTTACCATAAATCATTATTAACTTTCTGGGATGCCCTTTATTTACGGCATTGATTCCCTTATCAACAACCATTATTTTGTAATAAATATAGAAGAGACTGACATCATGTTCTTGAAATGCAGAAGTGGACAAAAACTCTGAAAATTTGTTAGAACACTATCAAGAAATGGAAGCCAGTCGTAAAAGGTATGAAATTTTGTGCTTTTTTTTTTTTTAGTTTTCGGATTATGTCCATTTTGTGTGATTGTCATAATTTTCAACATCTTGGTTTGAATAATATGTAGATTGATATTGGTTTTACAAAAACTCAAAAAACTAATCGAGACTCAAGAGACTATGATCACAAGGTGAGTGTTATAGTTCTTGGCAATGCAGGGACTAATAAATCCATATATCTTTTAATACTTATAAATTAAATAACTTGGTATAAACAAGCCTATTTCTGTGTGAATGGTAGTGAGCTAATGTATATATAGTTAAGAAGGGTTAGTTTTTCCACATAGTACATAATCACAAATTATTGAACTTTTATCATTTATACCCTTAAAAGGTGATGCTTCAAATCACTTAAATTACTATTAACATAGCGATAAATAAAATATGATAATCAAAATTCATAAACAAACAAGTGCTACATAGTAGCTAGTCTTGCCGCTTAGTTTAAATATAGCTAAATTAAAGTAAAAATATTGAATTCAAGTTAGCATTAAGATTTATAATTCGATTAGTTTAGGTTTTACTGATTGGTAGAGTTGTGCAATTAAAAAGCAAGGCCCTTATTTCAATGCATGTGCAAATATAGCTTTAAAAACTATAATATGTTCACCCTAGTAAGAAGATTTTGTTTTGGTATGTATGGACAATTTCCGTATACTTATTTCTGTAGATCATGATTTTTTTTACCCTAAAGCCAAATAAAATGGATACATGGCTAGCAAAGCTCAATTGGGGATCAAGGTTCCAACTTCCAATATTACGTTTTCAATAAGCTCTCTGCGCTCATGGTTTTCCATATTGCAACATATCATCGCTAAAGAAGAAGAGACAACAACAAGGACAAATAAATATTATTTATAAATTAGTTGACTCAAAAACAATTGCATTATATAAAAGTTGTATGTTTTTTGTGTGTTAATGTTATTATCATTTTTTAGTATGTCAAAAAACAATTTCAAATGTAATTTTTATGAAATTTATTAAAAATATAAAATGTATATATATAATATATATATATATATAATATATATATATATATATATATTATTATATATATATGGGAATGATTATTAATAAAATTAATGTCAAATTTTGAATTTGACTTAAATTAGAGAATTTATTTACTTTGTCATTTTACTCACAAGACATCAAACTCATGGAGTACACCCATCATCCCAATAGAAAGTTAGTCCATGGTGCATTTGCACTTGGAGTTGCTACTCATTCTCTAACTCAAATGTGTAGTTAATATTGCATTGAATGTAATTATACTTGCATTTACATTTGAAGTACATTAGTCCTCAAGCAAATGCAAAGTCCATGGTTTGGTTGTACTGAGAAATCATCTGAGTAATTTTCTTCAAACAATGTGAGGTTTGTCAAACATAGCTAGAGTGATTGGATGGTTGTTGTCTTATCAAATTTTCCATAAATGCCCAACCTGCAACCTCAACCTTACTAGTGGTATGACAACATTGATAGCAATGGTACATTGCATTAATACAAAGAAATTGTTGTAAACTAAAATCATAGCCAATGAAAAAAGAAGACAGAATAAATACCTACCTAGGATAATAAGCAATGTAAAGTTAATAATAAAAACATTGTAATAATACATTTCAATAATTAAAGAAAAAAAACTATATTTAATTAGGTTAAAACATTACAATAATCACAAATCGATTTCCATAGTTAAAAACAAAAATAGATACTTAACTAATATAAAACATTATAATTATCACAGTAGGGAATCCAAAATTAACAATATATCCCGATTATTTTCCTTATCTTGGGACAAATAATTATAATTACAACTCATGTTTCAAAGACTGTTATCATAGGTGGTATGTCGGATTTCCTAGCTGATAAACATATTTCAAAAGTTAATATTCAACTTATGTGTATTGATATTTATTTAATCATCGTTAGTAAAGCAAAATAAATGTTACCAATAGAGCGGTGACAAACAAAATTTGTGAACTAGCAATCGGACATCAAGCTAAACAAAAATCAGTATTGGCAACTAGATATAGAGGTAAACCAAATCACCGGTAAAATTGAAGGCATGTTTCTACAAATCTAAAAAATATCTAAATTTTCTGGGATGTCCTAGATTTACTACATCGATTCCCTTACCATAAATCATTATTAACTTTCTGAGATGCCCTTCATTTACTACATTGATTCCCTTATCAACAATCATTATTTTGTAATAAATATAGAAGAGACTGGCATCATGTTCTTGAAATGCACAAGTGGACAAAAACTCTGAAAATTTGTTAGAACGCTATCAAGAAATGAAAGCCAGTCGTAAAAGGTATGAAATTTTGTGCCCTTTTTTTTTTTTTTTTTTTAATGTCCATTTTGTGTGATTGTCATAATTTTCAACACCTTGGTTTGAATAATGTGTAGATTGATCATTATTATCCAAGCGTGATCCACAAATAAGCGTGATCCCGAAAATTGATATTGTAACCACTAGTATATAATGAATGCGGGTGGAGTTTGAATCTGAGCAACCCTGAAAGACTAAAGATTAAATTGAGTTTGAAGTACTTTTTTGGTGATCCACGGCAATATGAAGTAATGAACATGGTAGTCCTCCTCTGGAATGAGGTGTGTCCCTATGTACTGGTGAATTGTGTCGCTTGGTTGAAGTTTGGGTGGGGATGAAATCATTTGAAATTCCTGTACATTCTGATAATTACATCTTGGATGATCTCGTACATAGAATGCCAACAAAAACACTGGTGTTGGACTATAGCAATAATGGCGGTTGTCTTATCAAATTTATAATAAACTCCCAGCTTACAAACTTAGTACTCATATGACAGTAATGACAGCAATGGTACATAGAAATATACCATTGTAAAATAAGATCATAACCAATACAATTCAAGAAAAATAACATATATAATGTGTTACCTAATGTGTATTCCTTATCTGTGGCAGGATAATAATTATTGAGAATATTTTAAATTATTAAAAAAATTGAGTTATTTATAAAAATGAAATTAGGTTAAATCTATTTTATTTTAAGAAAAATATTTAATGGTTGTAAATTTATTCTAATTTGTGATAAGATAGGTGTATCTCATTATAAATATGAAATTAGTTAAAACCCATTTACAAAAAATGACTATTTCATGGTTATATATATTATCTAAAATTGCAACAAGATAGATTTATCTCATTTTTATTATTTACACATACACACATTGTAGGTTTTAACCCTGTATAGAAATTTCCTGCAAGCGACTCTTAAAAACAGAAAATATACAATGGCGACAAACACAAAACAATTACACAAAGATTTTCCCCTGGATCCAAAAATCGGGACTACTAGATTGATTTTTCATTATATTCCTTTCAATGTTACAATACATATAAATACATGTCGAAGCATTCATAAACCCCAATCCATTAACCCTGGATTAGAAAATAATTGTAGTTCCATTGGTCGGATCTACAAAATACCATGGGCAGAAAACCATCATTTCCAAAAGCATGTGTGAAACCCATGCAAAAATCCATAGGTAGGTCCTCCCACCTAATATAGGGTCCAACAAAATTTCCAAGGGCACTTCCCCCCGCCTCGGACCCCGTAGAGGGGGGCTACCACCCCCCTCAAACCCCCCAACAAGGAGGGTTGTTTCCCCCCTTGTGACCCCCCCCACTCTGCACCCAACGCAACGAAGGGGGGCTATCGGCCCCCCTCTAACCCCCTGCTTCACGCGTGTGGCTAGTCATGGAAAGAATATAACACACGCCCAACATTCTCCCACTTGTTGTTTTCTTTCCACACAAGGGGTCACTAGAGAGCTTAATCATTGGTCGAGCCCCGCAACGCTCATTGTTTCTCTACACCAAGAAAACTTCTTAGTTCTCACAGACTTCATCAATGCATCTGCAATATTCTTCAAAGTGTCCACCTTTACCAACAACACCTTTTTATCCTCAATTGTATCCCTCGCAAAGTGATATCGAACGTCAATGTGCTTTGTCTTTGAATGATAAGCAGGGTTCTTTACCAAGAAAATTACAGTTTGGTTGTCACAATCTATACTTATAGCTCGTTGTACTAATCTCGTACTTGAACACAATCTCTGCAACCTATTATCACTCAGGTTGTTCCCCAAAACTTGTGAGAAAAGGGAATACGGCCGAGGTAACCACTAACCAATTGTTTAGATGCAATTTCTAGCCAAACTGCATCCAGAGAGGGCTCTCTCTTTATAATTTAAATTTGTTATTTGAAGTTTTTATGCTAGTTATGATGTGCTGAGTTTTGTTTTAAGCTTGTTTGGATGGTGATTTTAAACAGAGGTAGGATGCAAGTCTGAAGGAGTTTATTCCATTGGGAAATGGAATCTATGAAGATGGACTGCTGAGTGTGTTTCTGTGACAAACGGCAATACTACAGAGCAAGCTAATCAGTTTTGGAACAATATTGAAATCTAGAAGTTGATGGGATGTAAGCCAGGGGGTAAAGGGCAGTCAAGAATCCTTTATCATGGTGGCAGAGGGAAAGTGCATGAATATTTTCGAGGAGTGGTGAAGAATTCCTTGGCAATTTTCAAAGTGAAAGAATTAGTGGAAATAAAAGCATATAAGAATTTATGTTTATGCTAGTTCTGAAGAAAACATAAATAACAGCAGGAATTGAACACAGAGTGTATTTAAACAAGTTTTGGGCTATTCTTTTTCCATGTTGTTAAGATTATGAAAAATATATGAAATTTGCAAACATAGAAAACACAAAAACACGGTTTAGAATAACTTATTGATCCAAAGAAAGACACAGGAATTCTGTAGCAAAGCTCAGAACATCAAATCCACAATCAAAAGGTCCAGCAGCAGTGCACTTCAACAGCGTTTGTATTAAAAATATTAGAGTTACAGCGTGGTCCAAAGAGGAAAATCACCAACCCCGAATACATTCCTTGGGCAGGTATTTATACAAAAAGAGAGTTACAAAATATCTTGTGGATAAGATATGAAGTAATAACTTCCTTCACCTACTCTGACAGAGGAATAAATGCAGAAATAAAGGTAGGAGTTATTGTGGCTATGCTGGTTGCTTAACTGACAAGATATTTTTGACTTTTCAACTCAGGAATTCAGTTGGTAGTTGTGTCTTTAATTTGCATTCCTGCGTTGCTGTCCTGATCCTTTCACCTGCTCTTGATTTAGCTTTAATGTGTCCTAATCCTCACTTGAGCTCCTTCCTCTATATCTGCCACCTGTCTTGCTATTTGACCAAGTGTACATAGGCAGAAAGATCCAAATTACCTAGGTAAAACTTCCAGCATACTCTACCACCACTGGCCTGTAGGCAGCTGATGTCTTTGTAGTTTCACAAGTGTTTCATCAGCCTCAGTATACCTATAAAAGTTAGGCTTGACTTCAAAAAGATGATTTATTTCATGTTCTATATAAAAACAAATTTTCCAATTTGTCATATAAACTCTGTCCGGAAGGAGGTCCTGTGTCTTCTGAAGTGCTGGATGATGCAGTGATCTGATTTGTTACATACATGTTTACCCTGTGAGCATATTGTTGATGTGATAACAGTTTTTGATTGCTGGTTAGTAAACTGGGTAGACCCTTCTGCTGCAAGATTGTGAATTTCTCTGTGAAGGCATTAATGTCCATCTGCATCTCTTAGCACTTTCTTTCCAAAGTCTGTACAAAATTTCTCATTGTTAGCACCTTCTTTACTGTCAAAATGGTGTGTGTCCTGTCCGAGATCTTCAAAGCTACTAGCTGTTCTTTAGTATGGGTATTCAAAAAATGGATCAACCTATTGGCCTGCTCAGGAATATTTCCTAATGATGCCCTGGCCCTTTGAATTTGTTCTTGGGACCTCTTTATCAATTTAATTTGTTCATGGATTGTTTGGATTGAGTACCATTAGTCAATAATAGACTGGCCAATATTGGTCCACAAGATCATTTTAATGTCTGCCAGAGGTTTATGCAAGGTGAGATCCTTTTCCAATGATTTCACCTTGTTCTCCAGGGTCTTCACCTCTCTGGTTTTCTCTACCACTGTTATTTTTGATTTGTCATAGCTCACCTCTAGCTTGGCTAGTCTTTCTTTTGCCTCTTTGAGCTCTGACATTTGAGCTTCTAGCTCTTTCACTGCTTTCATCATTTCTTCCATTCTCATGCTGGTCTCTGGCTCTGTTGTTGGTGCTGCTGTAGCATCTGTAGCTGTTGTACCTGTTGTTGATGCTGGCACAGTGGGAGGGATTGTTGTTGTGTCTGTGGGGGGAGTAGTGACAATTGTTGGAGTTGTTTCAGGTGGCTGGGAGGTCGACTCTCCCTGCTTGGATTGTAATGCTTTCTCCAACTCTTTCTCTGTTTGCATTAGCCTTTGATTCATTCTCATCAACAAATCCATTACATCCTCTTCTGCTTTTTCTTGTGCTAGTTCTGTTGTTTGTGGATGCATGGTGACAGGCGGCTTCAATCGCTTTCTAAGGGCAGCAATATCTTCCTCCTTCTTCTTTATCAATGCTTTGATGCCCTTGGCATCCTTGGGATCATGTCCCAGCTCAATAATTATTTCTTCCAAAGTATTTATTCTGTTGTCTTTGGCTAGAGAAGAGATCTTCTCCAAATCCAATTGAGCAGATGTGTTACTTAAGGATTCTTTCAATTGGTGGGCCAGCATTGCCTTGTCTGCCAATGTAGTATAGACCATCTCACCCGTTTGTTTGTGCAATTCTATTTGGTCCATTGGGTGTATATCATTGGCAAGGACCTCTAGATTGGTCCTTATGTAGTCAGCTGCAGGCTGTGGTTGCTGAACCTTAGGCTTAAAATGAGTTAAGATCATTTTCTCCTCCTTGATATCATAAGTTGCCATTAGTCTTTGCTGTTTGGAGGGCGTCATCTTGAGAAATTGATCATACGGCTGAATTCTCAATGACTCATTTTGAGCCTTAATCTCCATAAATGATTGTTTGATATCAAATCGTTTCTTAGTTTGCGACCTGGAGGAGGAAACTTCCATCCCATGTTGCCTCTCCACTTCTTGCCTGTGAGAGCTAGTGGATGCTTGTTGGCTGATGGCCCTCTCTCCTCTTGTGCTTTCAGTGATTTCTTCCACAATGTCCTCTTCAGGTAGAGGATCTACCCTTTGTATTTTGGCCTCTTGTTGTTCTGTTGACCCACTTGCAGGTGTGGTCTCTTCTCGGTCTCTTTTCTTACTTCTCTCCTCAGGAAGAGGAGTCTGCAGTGCTGGTACTTCTGGTGCTTGTGCCTGTAGTGAAGGGGCTTGCCCTTGACTGTGTTCTTTTGAGGTAGTTGGTTGTTCTTCCATTGTTTCTTGCTCTGCAACTACTAACTCCTTGCCCTTTGTTGTCCCTGTTGTTGGTGTAGTCCTTTCTTGGGAAACTTGTTGTGAAGTTGTAGTAGTTGATGAGCTTTCCCCGGTTTGCTGTGGTATTTTGAATGACACCTGCCAAAAAGAATCTAAGTCAAGAGTTTTTTCCATATTTTTCATAGTTTGTTCCATTTTCTCTTCCTCAGTAAACTCTTCAACTAGTGTTCCCTCCACCCACTCATCTTGGTTGGCAAACTGTTCTATGTCAGGGATGCTACAATGTTCATAGGGTGCCAACCTATGTTTTACCCTTCTTACATTGATAAAGCCATTTGGGTCATAGGGTACCCACCAAAATCTTCTCTTGAGTCTGAGTGTTGACCCAATATTTCATCACCATCCTTCCATCCCTCTTTCTTGTTCATAACATAGGGGCCTAACTGGTCTCTGAGTTTCAATTGGGCCTTTTTCTTTGTGCTATGGAAGTGAGTCAGATCTGAATTGATGAATTGCCTGAAATACTCCAAGGCAAATAGTCTCATTGGCACATATCTTGGCAGCCTGTAGGGGCATAGCTCATAGCCATATATCCTAAGGATAGTGTGATTCTGGTAAAAGTACCAGTCACCTATTTTATAGTTTTTGGAGAGCTGTAGTATCTTTTGCATATCATATGTCAGTCTAGGAGGAGGAGTTCTCATCAGGAGAGAAGAGACTGGGTATACAAACATATCAATAAACACACAATAAGAGTAGGGAGAGCTGCGGACTTCATGAAAGATTGAGGTCCAAAAAATCACAGACCTCCTTTCCCCTTTATGGTCCAATTTTCTAATGGGGAATTGGAAGATATCTGGCTGATAATGTAAGAACAAAGGATAGATATAGGATGAATATTTAAAGATTCCCTCCCTGTCTAGTTTCAACAATTGGTCATGTATCTTGTTGGCAATAAATTTGGCATAGTTGTATTTGACAGCAAGAGGCTGCCCTGGGGTAAATATAGACATTAAAACCAATATAGTTTCATCAATATGTTCACTTGTCTTGAACCCCAAAACAAAAGATATCATATCAACAACTAATCTACCCACTTCATTGAAAGATGCATAGTGAAAAGGAGGTGGCTCCTTAGGCTGGTGATCTGCTCTCATAAATACTTGGGCAATTCTGGTTATCTCTATGATGAAGAGTTTGGGACCTTCATCCAGCAAGAATTTCATGGTAAGAGGAAACTGGAGGTGGGTTGGTTTGAAGTTCAGCATTTGATTTGTACAGTCAGGAGTAATATGAAAAAGGGTAGTTCCAGATGGAGTCTTAACTGCCCTTTTAGTTGGTTCATAGTTCTCACAGCAGAGGTGAATTATCTCAGGGAAAATATTGATAGAGGGGAGGTAGTATATGGGTATATTTGATTCCCATATGCCATATACATCATTTTGGTTTAAGTAACTATTTCTGAGCTCACAAACTGCTTGCATATGGTTTTGGTAGCCTACTAAGTCTTAGATTAGATGGTCTTTATCAGCTAAGGGCAGATGTTCCAACTCCTTATGGGGTGCATTAAGAGGAGTGATATTCAAGGCTACTAGACCTTCCATGGCTAAACTCTGTTGCTTTTAAAATTGGAATTTTTGGGCTCTGTGTAAGCAAAACAGGCAAGCAACAACTCTGTGGATTTTCTCCGGGAATTTCACTGTGAAACGGGTTTGCTGGCTTGAATTTAGCTCCGTGGACAGAAATTTTTTGGAAATAATACTGAGAGGGGGGGGTGAATCAGTATTATCAAATCAGATACTTTTTCATTTTCACACTCAGATTCATATACGCGACTTCGGATAAGGATATACGCGTATATACGCGAATGTGTTAAATGCAACAAGCGTATATGCAGTAATCTTATGATTCAGTTAGCTTATCTTCAGTAAATGCATCAGAACATTATTAACCACATTAACAGTAAACAGGTGTAGTAAAACAGTACCGATCATCACACATAAGAAGCACACATGAACACCATGATATAAGGTGGAAACCCAATGTGGGTGAAAACCACCTGCTGCAATTCGTCTCTTTCTTCCTTTAATAAGAAACTTCTTTTACAATGTACTAGTGCAGTCCTTTACCAGCACATAGGCTACAACCTGCAGAGGGCTACAACCCTCTCTTGTTTTCCAGCTACTTATGGAAGGGAGCTACAACCCCCTTAGCTTTTGTACTAGCGGATATACTAGTACGTAGGTGTTGACCTATAGAAGGCTGCAACCTTCTTTTCTTCAAGGACCACATTTCATCAATTTTCAGACTGGATCCATAAGTACAAAACAATCACTGCTACAATTCAATCATCCACTTATACTTGCATCATAAATCTCTAAATCACCCAATACTGAATCACTGAAACCCTGTCATCAAAAACACAGAACGCAAACCAGAGCCCAGAACTCTGCAACAACCAGTAGAATCAACAACAACCTGAAATACCAAATCTCATAATGCATACACTACTTTACTATACCAAAACCGCGTGTATACGTGCTTTCACCTCATACAACCCGCGTACAGATCTAAAGATAATAACTTGTACCTTCGTTGTTATATCAACCCAATCCAAACAGCACAAACCGATAACCAGCAATACTAGATCTTCGCACTTCGTCAGACATTCATTCCTTGCTCCCCTTTTTTGCCTAATGATCTTCTCCTTATATTGGTTAGGCTTCTCTCAATACCATGGTCCAAAACCATGTAGAAACAATACCATGAACCCAATACTTGGGGTCGTCACTTTGGACCAAATACTATGGACCAAATACCACGAACCAAGACCATGATTTCCAACATGTACGCGCCTTTACTCTTATTAACCTGCGTGTATACGCGTACGCTCCTTCTGCTTTGCTAACCCACGTATATACGCTCTTTCTTTACGGTCAACCTGTGTATATCTCTCTATTTACCTACTGCACTACGATCTGTCCTCTGAGTGAGTTGCCATTACCTGTATCATTCCTCTGAGTGAGTTGCCATCAAGGAAAACACTTGAATCATAATGCCAACAATCTCCCCCTTTGGACTTGATGGCAACCACCACACCAAGTCACTCTCCCCCTTTGACATCAAGGGCAAAGGGCAGACCAAGATATTCTCTTCCTTGGTATACCTTCTGTTGTCCATACTCCTCCTGAGTACCTGCTGAAATCTCTGAATGAGCTCCCCCTTTGTACATGCCAAGATGTATCAGTCCATCCACGCTCCCCCTGAGCAAATGAAAGATTTAGGACCTGCATTTCATTCAAAAACATGACTATCATTCATCATATATGATCTGCACCATAAGCATCAGCATCTAAACCTGCAATACCATTCCTTTGATCAACCAACAGGATGTATCATTTAACTACATAAGCATCATCACCAACTTCTAAACACATGCCAACAATGCATTGTTTGAAGTATATGCTCCCCCTGAGCTAGTGCCAACCATCTCTTATCATGACCGAACCCTTCCTTGAGTCTGTTCTGCTGCCCTTTCTCCTGATCTCCATATACGCGACTCTGCAGCCTGTAACTCGCGTATATACGCGACTTATCTTCATTATATCAGCGTATGCAATATGGAATACTGAATTTCTTCACTTTCACTATCCCCTGTGTCTGTTATGTCAGCTAACTGAGTTATGTCACACCTTTCTGTCTCTAATTCTGTCTTTTGAAACTTTGATGATGCATGGTCCTCTTGTTTTGAACTTTGAAATTTTCTCTTGCATTCCCTTGCTTTATGTCCAAGTTTGTTGCATGAATAACATCTTACATATTTCATGTTCGTTCTATTGCAATCAATTGCTTTGTGTCCATATGCATTGCAGGCAAAGCAATATCCTCTGAAGTACCTAGGATGTGATGATCTTGAACCACTCTACTTCTACATCTGGCTACAACATGTCCAAGATTATGACATACATAGCTTTCAACATTATTCAGTGGAGGAGAAAAAATCTCATTCCTTGATTGTTGATGGGGACGACTTCTCGACTCCTTGTTGATCATTTTAGATTTCTCTTTGGAGTTCCTTGCCTCACCTTGTGAACTGGATTCACCTTCAACAGATTCATGAAAGCCAAGACCAGTTTTGATATTAGGGGATCTTTGACTACCAAGAATGTTATCCAAAATCTTAGTACTATCTTGAAATCGCAACACTTTATCCTTTTCTTCTAATTTACCTTTTAAGATATTTTCCTCAACCTGATGTTGTTCTTCCTTTTTCAGATACTAGTTCCTTAGGTCTTCTTCAGCTTTTCTTCCTTCTTCCACTTGTTGCTTCAATTTGATCACTTCATGTTCAAGAGCTTCTATGTTCTGCTCCTTTGATTTTTCAAGATCTTCTTTTAGAGAAAAGATCTTTGATTCAAGACTCTGAATTGTTAGGCTCTGATCCTTTACTATATCCTGCAATTTCTCCCTTACCCTGGTTACTGTCTCCAATTGTTCGTTTAATTTGGTAACTTCTTCAGTTTCTACATTCTTCTTATCATATGCCATGAGACTTCTAATGTCTTTGAATCGTCCAGTTCCCCATTCAAGATTCTTGACAAAATTTACCTCCTCTTCTTCCTCTGACATGTATCCTGATGCTTCGAATGCAGCTTCTGATGGTCCCTCTTTTTGCATCTCAAAAGTAGTTAAGATTCCGTGAAGCTGTGACATGGTGATTTTCTGCAAATTCTCCTTTTCTTCTATGGCAGACACTTTGGAATCAAATTTAGCAAACAGGGATCTCAAAACCTTTTCAACTAAGACAACTTAAATTCTTCACCCAAATCCCTCATACAATTTACAATCTCATCCATCCGCAAGAAGTAATTAGCTATGCTTTCATTACTATGCATCTTAAGATTTTCATACCGGATTCTAAGAGTTTGAAGCTTTGCTCTTTTTACCTG
>APFE030621645.1:7299-34366 GCA_000404065.3 Pinus taeda
ATCTGGTACTCAAATACCGCGGCTACCTACATAGATACATCTAGGAAGAGATGGAGTTCTTGAACATCTCCTCACTCAGCACAGCATACCGATATGCTGTCAAAATCGAGCAAAAGTTCAAACAGAAGAAGCGAGACTTTGGATCTGCAAATCCAAAGCGCAAAGGACAAAGCCAAGGCGAGGTGACCCAAGGCAACCTGTCGAAGCCGCAAGAAAAGAACAACACCATGAAGCTGAGGAAGGACACAAGAAAGTATTGTGAGTTCCATAAGAGTCCCACTCATAACACAAGAGAGTGTCGGACCAAGCAGTCGCTGGTGGCCGAGTTGAAGGCTTCCGAATCATATGCATGTTCCGACCCTGAGCCAGAACCTGACAAGGGGAATAGAAAAGGGAAGCAGATCATTGATGCGGATCCCAGTGCCACTGTTGCCACTGCCAAAATCCAGAAAAATGAGCCCGAATATCCAGAGGAGGGGGAACATCTTTTTCACTCACACATGTGGGTGAAGGGTTCACCGCTGCAATTCATTGTCGACAGTGGCAGCCAAAAGAACCTTGTTTTAACAGAGGTCGTGAAGCGGTTGGGCCTACCAACTACACCACACCCGCAACCATATAGTATTGGGTGGCTTCATGAAGGATGAGATCTCAAAGTTCGCCAGCAGTTCCGCCTTCCCTACAACATCATGCCTTTCACAGACGAGTTATTGTGTGATGTTACACCTTTGGATGTTTGTGATGTACTATTATGCTAGCCATACTTGTGGAGGTGACATGCTGTGTATGAGTCAAGGCCTCGTGTTGTCATTATTTCTTTGAATAATTCATTATATAGGATACCAGAGGTAGCCCCACCTACCGCCACATCTTTGATCACTGCTAAGAAAGGCAGCAAGCTCATCTCCTAGACAAGGAAATTCATCTGTCTGGTTCACTCCCAAAGTAAGGGGAAGGTCGTTGCTATATCCATGACCCCCATAAAGGGTTCCTCCACATAGCAGTAGCAGCAAATGGATACGTTCATGAAAGAACACAGGAACAACTTCTCCTCACCCATAGGGGTACCACACAAGTTTCAGGTGGGCAACAAAGTCTGGTTGCATCGATAGAAAGAATTCCTTACCAGAACCCATCAGAAGCTCAGACCGCTCCGACAAGGTCCTTACAGCAGTACCAAGGCTATGGGGGGTAATGCTTTGGAGCACAACATTCCTCCATTCCTTCGTCTGCACCAAGTGTTCAATGTGGATCGTCGTCAACCATGCTTCCCACCATTACTGGACACATCAGAGATTGTAGGAAAAGTTCAGCAGATTGAGGAACTCAATGCAATGGGGACCATTGCTTCCTAAGGGGCGAGGTATGATCTAGGTGGATGTTGGTGGCCACCCACCTTGGACTCTCGCGACTGTCTTCCGTAATTGTAGCACAATTTACTATTTTTAGTAGTTTTTTCGGGTCCTGAACTTCTGGAGCTGTTGGGAAATCTAGGGGCAGCATGGGTCCATGGACTGATGTTTGCCTTTCTAAAGTGGTAGTTCTCGGATAGATCTTTCTAACGAGCTATCATACGCGTCAAACGAAGATCATATGCCAATGTTACGACCCCAGGAAATTGATCTACCAATTTACCCAAAACAGGGCCCACAATTTGGCATTTCATCTTCTAGGGTTAGGTTTTGGAATGTGAAGGGTTTTCCATTGTTTCTCAACAATAAATAGGCCTTCAAGCCTCATTGTAACACAGTTTAGAACATTTCAAATGCATGTAGCAACCACATATCTTCTCAGAGATAAGCTACCATCGCCCTAGCTGGTTTATTTCCATTTCTGGTTGCAAGCATATTTCAGTATTTTCCATTAATGAAATGAAGTAATATTTCCGCTGAATCTTTGTGTATATGGTTATATATATATTTTTTTGCGTTCCTGTTTAAATTTGTATCAGTGGTATCATAGTGGTATGCTTTTTCTCTGTTTTTCTTTGCATGTCCCCAACAAGGTCGGGATATAAGGAGTTAGGGCTTGAATTGGTCGAACCTTTGAAGACCAACCTCGCAAATCTCGATGACCTCCCATGGCAGATGAGAAGAAAGATGAGGGGGTAGGAGATCCTATCAAAATCTTCCTCGCAGAAGCCCTCAAGTGGCAAAGGAACGCGATGATGGATATCTTTGCACAGATCCTTCAACAACTACCCAGAGGCGATGCATCGGCTTCCAACAGCTACTCTGGAAACGCCACGCCCTTTAAGGTACAATTTAATTTTGAAATCCTCATCTTTGAGGGTAAAATAGACGCAAATGTTGTAGATAAATGGTTTAATCTACTAGAAGGATATTTTTCTCTTCATGAATTTTCAAGTCGGGAAAAGATTGTTTTCGCTCTTCTCAAAGCAGCCCCCCACGTCAAGGACTGGTGGGAAACCTACTGCGAGCAAAAGGATGAAAGCACAGGCTCACTATTTTTAGACGCACCCACTTGGTATTCATTCCAAGATGCCATCAAGGAGCAGTGCTACCCTGTCAAAAGCTATGAGGACAAATACATCAGATGGACCATGCTGCGGCAGGGACAGGACCAAGATGTGCTTGAGTTCAAAAACAGTTGGGTATCAAAGATTCTGAGCTGCATCTGGTACTCAAATACCGCGGCTTCCTACACATATACATCTATGAAGAGATTGAGTTCTTGAACATATCCTCACTCAACACAACATACCGATATCCTGTCAAAATCGAGCAAAAGTTGAAACAAAAGAAGCGAGACTTTGGATCTGCAAATCTTAAGCGCAAAGGACAATGCCAAGGCGCGGTGACCCAAGACAACCCGTCGAAGCCGCAAGAAAAGAACAACACCATGAAGCCAAGGAACGACACAGGAAAGTGGTGTGAGTTCCATAAGAGTCCCACTCATAACACAAGTGAGTGTCGGACCAAGCAGTTGCTGGTGACTGAGTTGAAGGCTTCCAAATCATATGCATGTTCCGACCCTGAGCCAACACTAGACAAGGGGAATGGAAAAGGGAAGCAGATCATTGATGCAGATCCTAGTGCCACTGTTGCCACTGCCAAAATCCAAAAAAATGAGCCTGAAGATCCAAAGGAGGGGGAATGTCTTTTCCACTCATAGATGTGGGTGAAGGGTTCGCCGCTATAATTCATTGTCGACAGTGGCAGCCAAAAGAACCTTGTTTCAGCAGAGGTCGTGAAGCGGTTGGGCCTACCAACTACACCACACCTGCAACCATATAGTATTGGGTGGCTTCATGAAGGATGAGATCTCAAAGTTTGCCAGCAGTGCCGCCTTCCATACAGCATCAAGCCTTTCACAGACGAGGGATTGTGTGATGTTACACCTCTGTATGTTTGTGATGTACTATTAGGCCAACCATACTTGTGGATGCGACATGTTGTGTATGAGTCAAGGGATCATTGCTGTCATTATTTCTTTGAATAATACATTATACAGGATACCAAAGGTAGCCCCACCTACCACCACGTCTTTGATCAATGCTAAGAAAGGCAGCAAGCTCATCTCCCAGACCAGGAAATTCATCTGTCTGGTTCACTCCCAAAGTAAGGGGAAGATCATTGCTACATGCATGACCCCCACAAAGGGTTCCTCCACACAGCAACAGCAGCAAAGGGATATGGTCATGACAGAACACAGGAACAACTTCTCCTCACACATAGGGGTACCACACAAGTTTCAGGTGGGCAACAAAGTCTGGTTGCATCGACAGAAAGAACGCCTTACTAGAACCCATCAGAAGCTCAGACCACTGTGACAAGGTCCTTACAGCAGTACCAAGGCTATGGGGAATAATGCTTTGGAGCACATCATTTCTCCATTCCTTCGCCTGCACCAAGTGTTCAATGTGGACCGTCGTCAACCATGCTTCTCACCATTACTGGACACATCAGATATTGCAGCACAAGTTCAGCAGATGGAGGAACTCAATGCAATGGGGACCATTACTTCCTAAGGGGCGAGGAATGATCCAGGTGGATGTTGGTGGCCACCCACCTATCCCATTTGGAGCCTCGCAACTGTCTCTTTCATTTTTTTAGTTTCTGTAATTGTAGCACAATTTACTATTTTTAGCAGTTTTTTTGGGTCCTGAACTTCTGGAGCCGTTTTGAGGCCCTAAACGACATTTTTGGGGAAATTTGGGGGCAAGGTGGGTCCATGGATTGATGTTTCCCTTCCGAAAGTGGTAGTCCTCAGATAGGTCTTTCTAACGAGCTATCATACACGTCAAATGGAGATCGTATGCCAAAGTTACGACCCCGGGAAATTGATGTACCAATTTACCCAAAACGAGGCCCACAATTTGGCGTTTCATCTTCTAGGGTTAGGTTTTGGAATGATAAGGGTTTTCCATTGTTTCTCAACAATAAATAGGCCTTCGAGCCTCATTGTAACACAATTTAGAACAGTTCAGAGGCATGTAGCAACCACATCTCTACTCAGAGATAAGCTAGCATCGCCCTAGCTGGTTTATTTCCATTTCTGGTTGTAAGCATATTCCGGTATTTTCCATTAATGAAATAAAGTATTATTTCCACTGCATCTTTGTGTATATGGTTATCTCTATATTTTGTTGCGTTCCTGTTTAAATCTGGATCAATCACAACAACATACTACTATCGAAGAACAAAGATCTATATTCATAAATAACACAGGACCAGATGTGTGTTAACCATACAAATCCATATATAAGTAAACATACAAGAATATGGAGGAAAACTTGAATAGCTTTATTAAGATGAAAAGTGGCAAGAGGATTACAACCATATGTTCTGACCCAGCATCATCCTCCAACAAGAAAGCCCTTCTTCACCTCAAGTAAAGCTTAGATCACCCAACACTACACCAGAAAACCAACATCACTTCTCTATAAGATATAAAATTCCAGCTTCTAGATCTCTGTGATGAGGGATCCATATATAGATGATTTTAGGGAGGTGAGTCGTCTTGTGGGGTCTTGATTAGTGTCCTCTCTCTGATAGTTCTTGCTTTGACTTGGAATGATGATCTCTTACTCTTCCCTGGTTGAAAACAGAGAGGCAAGTTTTAGAGGGGAAGCTTCTGGAAGATTCCATGATCTTCCACGTCGCATTTTGTCCCTGCCATTTGTCCATTCCCGACCATCGCACCCTACAGAGGAGCCATTTAGTATGCATTGCACCCTGTACACTGGGAAGGTGATATGCATCACACCCTCTGCATTGGGTTTTCAGTATGGTCTAGTTTTGACCATTTATGAGCAGTTTTTAGTGGAAAACTTCTAGGAGATGATGTAATCAGCTGACCTTATTCCTTTAGGCAGTGAAGCAACACTTTTAGGGAATTAGGAGCCCTCATTTTATGGACATTTATGATTGGGGTTGATGTTCCCAAAAATGTCTATAACAGGCTTGCTATTAGTCCATCGACAACCAATCTATCCTCGAGAAGATACTCTTACCATATGACTATAGCGCACTCTCTTAGCTCCTCTTAGTCGTACCATGTACCTACACGGTCCATCAGCGCTCGATGAGCAACTCCTACCTCTATCAATGCTCTAAGTCCATCTCACCACAAAATCTTGCTTATCTAGTATTCTCTCTAGTTGTTCCTTTGTACATCAAGGCCATAACACATCAAGATCCATGTCAAGGTTTTCACATCTATTCCTGTGAACAAATCCCAATCTACCCACTACTACTCCTTAGTTACTCAGGGACTTCAACCCACTATGGTCTTCATGTGTTGCACTGATGAAGACCAACATAGGGCTCAAAGGGATGCTACCTATCACTGCAAGACTTTCATATCCCACAACGAACATGGGTTAGGAGGACTTCCCATCATCTGCTATAGAAGTCATTCTCCACACACAAGTCTCGAGCTCCATAAACTTCTCCTAGTTTATGAGACAATTCAGCTCAATAATTGCCTCTCTCGTAACTACCTTTGTACATATAGGTGTTGCTCACAAAGATACAACTTGGACACTATCATGCTATCCTCTAGCAGACCATAGGTTCCCACTCACATCCACACTTGCTCTTCTCTCACACTGCCCACCAACAGTCCATGAGAGACCAAGTCCACGTTGTAGCATCTACACCTAGTTAGGGCATCCCCACACTTAGGAGACCCTTACACATGGCTTCCCATAGACTCCACCAATCTGCCCTTTTCTCTACAATAGAGGATCTATTACACAAATTTGGGCACCAACAACTTGTCCTCTCCTAGGACAAAATCAATCCATCATACAAGAGTCCATCTGCAACTCCTTCTTCTCTTGTCCTCTTGCCTCTCTCTTGATGTGCCTGATTTCACCTTGGCTACTTGGTAGGCCTCCTAAAAATCCACATGGGCTCCTCCAAATAACTCCTAAGATCTCCTAGAAGTGTCAATCAAACTTTTCTTTAATACACACCTCTAGGGTTGGTGTGATTTTGTTGTAGGTTGTTTCTTCTTGTTAGGGTTAACTATAGATCCTGTCAACCCTGTTCCATGCTCCAAAAAGCCTTCCTACAGCCGTGGAATCCCTCCAATAGGCTTCACTTTCCTTTGTTGTTCCTAATGGAAAGTTTGCAATTGATTTCTAAAGTTTTTGGCCCTCTCCTCAAGCTGCTACAGACTCGTCCTAGGAATACCAAGCTACAGGTGCCTGTGGTTCTATTGAATGTTTGTCTAGACTTTACACACCATGAAAACTACCCAGAATTCATTCAATATGTACATGGAGAACTCGACTCCTTTAACAATGATTCTGCCCTCAAATCCATGAAAAAATCAAACCTCAAGTCTCGGCTTGGTGAGGGCACAAGGTTTACATTAACTCACATTTTCTCCACCCTATAGGTCTCCTCTCCTTATATTCTTACTAGAGATTACTGTGGCCTATTTTAGGGAGCTTAGTGTTGGAAATACTAAGAGGGGGGTGAATCAATATTTCTTTTCAATTGTTACTTTTTCCAGTTAGATCACTTATATTTAGAACACAAAAATGAACAATAGAAGTAAACGCTTTTATTAATATAATCTTTATAATGAATCAAGTACAATATGGTTAGGGCTCCAACCTGGGATGTGCTAAGCACCTACTTGGAATTTTGTGAGGCTACAACCTCTAGGGCACCAACCCTCTCTTGTCAAGGCACCAACCTTGGATTTAGGAGCACCAACTCCAAGGACACCAATCTTTCCAATTATGAGGCACAAACCCCAAGGGCTCCGACCCTGTCTTGTTAAGGCACCAACCTTGGATTTAGGAGCACTAACTCCAAGAATGCCCCGAACAAACATTTAAAGTTTGCTTTTAACCATGCTCAAGTGTGGGCAACGATGCCTTAAAGATGCTCCACTTCAGTGCTTCCAAATAGACTCCAAATATCCATATCCAAGTTTTTGTGCTTCTACAATCTGAATTTTGTTGTCTCCACAATTAGAATTAAGAGGTCTTCATAGTCCAAATCCAGAGAAAATTCCACTGAAATTTATTTCTCGCTATCTCTCTTCAAATTCGAGTTCCTTTGTATCTTTGTGCTTCTTCTTAAGTCATTGCCATCCAATATTTCAACATCATGACATTCTAATGAAATGGTGAGAGGTTGTGCCTTACTGTTACTATTTTTCTAAGTGACCAGCATCAACCTGAGCTATATTTGACTGCACGACATTCTTATTTCTATAGTCCTTTTTAATGAATCCATCGAGTTGACAATATTACTGCAATCAGAGATTTTGCACGTCATCCCTTTGAAACTTGTGATTCAACGGATACAATATTACATTAAGTTATGTCATAGTGGTGTAGTCGGGTCTGCAATAATATCACAATCACAGTTTTTAATGTTACATCCCTTTATGAATTGCGATATGAAAGTTCCAATAGGTGGATGCGATATTTCATTACGGCTGTTACCATAAATTGTTCTTGTCCATATATTATATCATAATCAAAGTTTTAATGTGAAAAGCTTTCATAACTTGTGAAGATTTCGATACAGTGGATGCGATATTAATTAGGGCATGTTATAATGGGACCATCAGGTCCGCAAGTCATATCGCAATCAGGGATTTTAGTGTAGCAACAAGGCTTTAAGACTCGTGATGCAGTGGATGCTATATTTCAATAGAGGCATATTGTAATAGAACCGTCGGGTCTGTAAAGCTCCTCTGGTTTCACTGTTTTCTTCCTTTAGCACTTACTCTTGGGTATACGTGATAAGTGTAGTTTTTCTTCCCTTTAGCACTTACCTTTGGTCATATGGGATATGCTCCGATAAACTTCTTCTCTTGCTTTCGATATGCTTCTCTTGCTCCGATAAGTCTTCCTTTGACTTCCGATAGCTCTTCTTTGATGTCTCTTGTTCTTGGCTTCTGATGGATTCCTTGATGGCTTTCATACTTGGCTTCTTGCTCTTGTTACTGCATGGACCTGTGTCTCCTTGGCTTCACATCATCATTTAGTATCGCAGAATATTCCCATGTTGAAACCAACGATAATCTAGATCAACACCTAGTAGCCTACTCAACCTCCCTAAACAAGCCTTCTATCCACCTGCACTTGCAACACAACACTTCAGCCTGCAACATAGAAAATACCAAGAAATTTTATGTGCAAGACACCTTTCACCTACTCGGCTTAGTCTCAATTAGACCCTCTCTCCCTCACTAGCCGCATCTACCCAAGCAGTTTTGAACTTACGACTCTAAATTTTGTGCCACTTTATCATGCCCAAGGCTTAGGTCACTGACCGTAACTCCGTGACACTTCAAGAAATGAAATATAACATCAGAATAATGATACACATGTAATTAATTGAACAAGGACTTGATGAGACCCCTACTAGCCATGACATGCATTTCATCAAACATGTCACAAATATAGATTTTACATGTTTAAACAACATATCTAAGCATAGGGGTCACATACTTATTTGAGAATCTATTAGGAAACTGGCTCACAAAAGGATAGAAAAGATAGGTCAACGCCTTAGAATTCAGCCTCTTCAAGGGGGCAACCTCCTTTACATTAGATTTACTGTTGTTTATATTTCAATGTTGAAAGTAGTATCATTGTGAGTCTTGCCTTGGTAGTCTCAGATAGTTTAAGACTCTATACCAAACACCAAGGTTGTGGAAAAACAAATGGAATTCCATGGGGTGAAGGCCAAGCATAAGCAGCCAACATATTCACTATAAGTTGTAATCACCATGGTTATCATCACTAAATTTATCATAAAAGTGAAGCGACATGACTCGAGCATAGTGGAGGTAAGAAATTTAAGTAAACTTTACATTCCATCCTACTTGAGATGAGTGACAGAGAAACATAAATTGCATAGATATATATGAAAGAAACTATCCAATTTCGTGGAGTGCTAAAAATTGTTTTTTCAAAAAGAAATTCTAAATTTAACTTTATTTCTTTAAAAGGGTTATTCAAAGGGTAAGGCACAAATTTGAATGCCACTAAAACCTATCATCCACACATATATAGGTAGGAAAGAATATCTAATAATATAGTTGAAGAAATACTCAAAATGTGTGTGAGTGTGATGGACAAGCCATTCATGATGAATAATTATATACATAGTTGGATTTTCCTACAATAATGGTTATTTGAGTTGCCATTAAAAATGACACTATTTAAACCAATATATCATAGGGAGTGTAGTTCTCAAATCATAATTAGTATAATGTATCACAAAGGTGGTCCTCGGGTTTGATATGATGAAGGATATGGAAGAGAAAATGATTAAAATTAAACATAATTTGAATATTTGAGCAAAATAGGACTGGTTGTTTTTTATCTTGCATTGACTACATCTATGCATGTGAAAACTGAGTCTTCGTGATAGATTTGGTGCATATCATATATCATATTTTAAGGAGGTTCCAACAACAAATAAATTAGGGTGGTAACAATCTAATGCATCTGCTACATCCTATTGGAATTATGCTAGATGATAGAATTTCTTATCATGCTAATTACTTGTGACTGATATGTATACTTTTCTTAGCTTTTACTTGTTTATTTATGTCATTAAGAAATTACACAATAACAAAAAATATAGAAAATAATTCACAAGAGATAGGAGACACTAGAAATTGGGCTCTAAGCCAAGGAAAAAATACACAAGGGGGAAATCCAAAAAATCCTTCTCTTGTAGAATTAGATCAAAACGGAATATCTAAGACCAAGACTGGGACTCAAAACTACCACCAAAATGTCAAGTCCAACTCTCCTCCAAGTCACCTCTAATTTTTTTCTACTCTAATCAAAGTCAATAATGGTCAAATTGCGTCTTCGTGCAATTTGAGCCTTGTCTTGAAATTTTGGCCTTGAAATTAAAGGTTGTCACAAAAAAAAATTGGTTTACTCCATCTTGCAAATAGTTTCCTTCTTCTTCGTTCTTTTCTACCCTAATTAGTTGTAGAAGATATATATGATGATCATGACTATGTGTCCTTCAAAGTGATCAAATTGTCCTTGATATATATATATTTCTCCATGAATTTGACGTGATAAAAAAATGAAATTATTTTCTTTACAAAGGACCAAATGGGACTTGACACAGATACATGCTTTCACATAAATAAAATAATAATTAATATGACAAAAAATATGTTTTATTATGTTATAAAGACCGACATTAGTTACATTTTTCAAGACTCCCTCTTAAGTAGAGAGGTGTTCATAATGGCACAATTGTATACTCTCAATTTGAAATATTAATATAAGAAAGGGTTCATATTGATAAGAATCAATGATGATTTAAATCATCATAGCCAACATGTCAGAAATAGAAAGGCCTTTACTAACAAACTTTATGTCTCCATCATATCATACAACAATGACGGAGGCATAAGTTTGGACACCATTGCCTCTCAGATATTGGAAAATGTAATTAGTTTCAATATTCATAATTGTCATTGTACTCATGTTAATATGTATATCTTATGTTACAAGAAAAAGAAGAATGAAAAATATTTTTTTTAAGCATGGGTTTCATGCTTCATCCTATTTGTCATCTAGGTCAAGTATGCATTTCATGGTCCTATTGTTGTCATGTGAAAATAATACTTTTCTTGAGTCAAAAAAGTCTTTATAATTTGTATAATACCCTATTGGGAAAATTGTAACATGTAAAAAATATTATTTTTAGTCTAGAAAGTCTTTATGAGCCTCCAAGCACAAGTCATCCTTACCAACAAGAAGTTGGACCCATAAGGGGTATTCAACCTCATGGAAATACTATATAAAGAAGTAGCTTTAACCTCCTTAATACACAATTCGAATTCCATAAGAAACAAGTTCGATATATAGTGAAAAGATAAGGAAATAGAGAGAAAAAATAAAGAATTCAAGGAGCAAGATCTAGCAGAAGAGGAAGACCAAAAATGAGTTTTATTTTTGTTCACACAAGTGAGAATCTAGTGGTTATGGGCTAATTGCATGAAAAAAGTTGAAGACCAGGTTATAGATCCCAATCTTCCAGTTTCCAATAAAGGAACCCACCCCAAGTGCAGTCCTTCAAAGATAATCTCATCTAGCAGCAGAGAGGTTTGCAAGGGGACCTTGCTCTCGTCAAGTCTTTTGGCACCTTCATCTTGCCCTTGTGCAGAGGGACATACTCAAGAAACTTAGTGATAGGGTTAGCACCCTAGACTTCAACTTCCTCCACTTCTACCCCCAAGTCCTCATCATCCATCGAGATGTCTTCAATTTCTTCCTCCTTTAGCTCTAGGTTAATGGCCTCACCCTTTTCCGATGTGGTCGGCTTGTCCTTGGGTGGGTTCCTTCTCGCCGAGGCATGCACTGGTATTGTAGGCTACTTTCCCTTTTTATCTTTCGCAGGCTCCTTGGTTGGGGTTAGTTTCAGCCTAGGTGTCCGTGGTGATTTGGGAACTTTAGCTAATACTTCTCCAACTTTTGGGATAGCTCCCTATGCCTCCCCAACAACCTCCACCTCAGCCCCCTTGGTTATCACTGCTTTGATATCCATAACTTCTACAAGTGTTGACATAACATTATTCAATGGTTCTTGTGTTGCCTCTATTAGTGCCTAAATCTACCTTAGGCTAGGAAAGGTAGGATCTAGGGTAACATCAAACCATGCTTAACCTGGTAGCTAGCCCTACCAGGTTGGGAGAGGGCTCTCTCTTTGTCAATCTTAGCAAAATATGATCAATGAGGCTTGAGATGACCTGAATGAAGAATGATTTTAGGCTAGGCATGTGTGTAAAATGGTTTTATTGAGTTTGATGATGTTTGTTGGCTCAAATGGAAAGATAGATTATGGGTATGGGGAATAAGGCTCAGTTTTGCAGAAATCTCGATGGGGCAAGGTAGGAAATTGATTTGATACTTCAGATTTGAATGAAATGAAGAGCTTTAGACAGATTAGGAGTTGAAGAGGGAAAGAAAACCTTAGGGATCCTCTTCAATAGCTTAAAACATAGATAAATAAGCAAACCCTAGGTAGACCACTGCAATTTCAATGGATTTTACCTTTATCATTGTTTGTTTTAGTTAAGATGAAATAAGAGAGAGAATGGCATACATAAAACACAAGTAAACTTACATTTGCAGAAGGAAAGACAATATAAAAGCACGAAGCCACATGAATCCCATAGAGTGCTGCAAATCCTGGTCTATTCCTTAGCCAAAACCACTGAAAAATGTATACAATGAAGCTCCAAGCTTTCTCAAAATTCAAACCATG
This sequence comes from Pinus taeda, assembly GCA_000404065.3. Taxonomy (NCBI): domain Eukaryota; kingdom Viridiplantae; phylum Streptophyta; class Pinopsida; order Pinales; family Pinaceae; genus Pinus; species Pinus taeda. The sequence goes on from APFE030621645.1 coordinate 20,043, forward strand.
CTAATGACTAAAAAAAAACAAGATATAGACAAAACATAACTCATACTACCCTCTAGGGGTTGAGCTCATAAGTTTAGGAGTTGTTCCAACTAATTCTAAACTGAGAACTAAAAATTAGGCAGTGAAACAGCTTGCCTCTAGAAACTAGGGAACTGATTCATTTAGTTGCAAACTACTTTTTGATAGATGAATCTACCTCCATGAGTGAAAGTTTGAAAAAATTACATCAATATCTATCAATTTACATTAAATTACATCATAAGTTTGACATTAAGAAGAAGAAAAGTAAAACTGTCAAGAAACTGGGCAAACTTATGATGTAATTTAATCAAACTGGGCAAACTTTCTCCAATGCGCTGCGTTGATTTCCCTATGCATAGTGCTTGTTTGCACCCACTCTTGGAGGCCTTCCCCGTGTCCACATTTTCTCCAAGTGTTCTTGTTGAAATGGTATGCCTGTTTACTTTCCAAAAAAAGCTGAATTTTTGAATTTGGCCTCCATTTTCCCCTCCAAAACTGAGTTCTCCCAACATTGCTTCTTGTGTGTCAAAATAGGGCTAGTAAGGTCATTTTTTGGGTGTTTTTGACCTTTTTTGAGGGCTCAAAACCTATCAAAATTTCTTGGCCATTAGTGAGCATGCATATTTCTTCATGAAAAATCCAAAAATGTTGAGTTTTTCTCATTTGGAGGCCTCCATTAAAAGCGAGCGGCAAGTGGCGTGGCGCATAGGGCAGAAAATTCTGTGTTTTAGACCAAAAAATAAAAAAATGCAAGAATTGCCCCAAAATTTTTGAAATTTGGGCTACGTGATCTCAATCAAGTGTTGTGTTGGGCCAAGGGAGCCTCAACCAATATCTGGAGTCTATCTTGCTCCTTTTGCATCCTCAATGCCCTCTTCAACTTGGCCTTCAAGTTCGTGATTCTAGCCTTGCACACTTTGTTTCTTGCCAAGTAATGGTAGGCCATGTGCCTCTACATTGTTTTCTCACAGATGGGCTTCTCTAAAAACTTTTCCAAGTGGATATTAGCTCTCTCAAGCCAAGACTCACGATCAGCATTGATTTCTTGTTCAAGTGATGTGAGCTTCACCTTCCTCCTTTTGGCATCTTGTCGGTTTTCTCGTATGTTTTGAAGCTCCATAATCGTTTGTTGATCCTCAAGTTGCTTGTTTCTTTGCTCCAGGTACTTTATTATCCACTTAGCTCTTTCTAAGCTGAGGGACAAAGAATTGATGTCCTCCTGTTGCTCTTGGATGACCTCCTTGAGCTTTCAGCTTTGTGGGCCCAAATCAGTGTCATCATCCTGAATGAGAATGAAATCGGTCTCATGCTCACCTAAAGGCCCCTCATCATGTAATGGTCTCTTGCCCTTGTCCTGAACTTGTTGTGCTGATGAAGGAAGTGAGACCGCTTCCACCTTGGGTGGAGATAGTACTCGCTTTACTACTGCAAACAACCCTCTAGTGCCTTTTTGATAGGTGACAAATACTGGCGTACTAGTGGTCTGTGTCTCATGACCCTCTTGCTGATGTGAAGGGCCACCTGTCTCATGCAAAGCTTCTCAAGGTACCTGAGGAGTCGTGAAGAACTAATGAGAAATGAAATCCTCCCATGAGATGCCCTGCAAACCAAGCTGATGCATGACCACAATTTTGATGAGTGAGAAATGATATATACTGTTAAACTGCTGCTAAGGAGTCTTATGTTGTACTAGGGTGGTCATCTTCTCAAAATTTTGGCACATGAAGTAGGGGAGATTCATCATTCTCACCCTGGTAAAGTGCATCAACAATATGATATGATAGGCATATAGGCGACAAAACCGGCCCTCACAACTGAAATACTTCATGATGAGTTTCATCAAGGGAGCATATGAGTTTTTCAAGTACCGAAAGGGAAAAACTCTGCTAATTTGTCTCAAATAATTGGGCTTGATGTATGGCTCATAATGTTCCCTGTCAATTTTCTGCCTTTTATTCCACTGCTCTCTAACATTAGGAATGTCGGTTGCTAGAGAAATAGACTTCGGTGTTAAGGTGAATGTCACACTAGATAGAGTGGTTTGGCCGTTATGTAGATGAAGCACAAACAACCTGGCCAACTCATGATGATACTGGACTCTTGCAACCATCTCATAGAACTGATAACAGGATTGGTGTTGGAAGCATGTGATAGCAAGAGGGCATGCCTACAGCTTGGCAAGTGAAGTAGGCTCCTCTCGTATATGTTTGCCACCCTTGTGAGGTCTCCTTGGTGCATGGATTTCTATAGGAGAGTCACTATGTGTCTCTTCATCTTGATCATATGAAGGACCAGACTCCATGTTTGCTAATGTGTGAGTTTTCTTGATGAGTATGAAGATTTTTATGGTGTTTTTAGTTTTTAGCCACCAAGGGTAAGAATATATGAGGAACTGTGGAGGGAGAGGGCATGAGGGGTTTTAGGACTATTATGACAAGTTGTTTGGGAAATAGGGGGCTGGAGAATAGTATGTAAGCTTGCAGACAACAATTAGGGTTTGGGGATTTTGTACTTAGGATTTGGGAAAATCGGAATTGGGGATAGGGGTGAATGATTTTTTAGGAATATGGGAGTTAGGGAATGAGCAGATGAACTGGAAAATAAATGTAGGAGTCAAAAAGTGAGGGAGTGGTGGAGTGAACTTGGCAGCAAAATTACAAATGCAAACCCTAGGCAATTGTTTTTTGAGAAACTTCAAAGAGGTAGGGTTTGAGTTTTTCACACTAAACCACCATAAACTTTAACAAGAACTCTTTCATTAGCAAGGGAAGAGTTATAGACTTACTTGCACACCATTGGATTGCGCAAATTTGGGAATTTGAGGGCATTTGTGATGAAATCGGGCTTGGTAGCCCTATGCGCCACGACACAAACCCAACGTGCTGCGTCTCCTGTATGTGTCGTGCCAGTATAGTTTTAACACTATCGAGGGCAGCACAATGCGCTGCGCCTCTCAGCTAATGCACTGCGCCCACAAACTTACATAGTTTTACTCCAAGCTTGCTTCCTTTGCTCAACACAACCTTCTTTTGCTCAATATTCCTTCTTTGAATACAAATGAGCTTTTTGAATTATGAAAAATGATTTATATACAAGAGCTTTTTTATTTTTGATTCATAAAACCCACTTTAATAATGTTTGCATTGTAACTTACTTTTTCAACTCTGTTTTCGGACAGTTTACTTTATTTGTGCCTTTGATGAACTGAATGACTTGATTTTTTTTTTGTCTTGCATGGGATGGAGCATCTGAAGCTTGGCAAGGTGACCAGGGTTGCCACTAATGTGATTTACATATAAGAGAGCTGAAATGACATGAATTTATACAATAAAAATCTAAAATACTCTGTTTTTCTTCAAAATAGGGTTTTGAGGAAAAATATATTTCTGAGGAAAAATACATTTTTGAGCAAGTGATTATGAAATTTATTGATACTATAACTTTATTCAACCTCCTCATGCACCTGTTGACTATTATTGGACACTTTGAAGACCTTTTTGATGAAACCCTAGACCTAATGAAATTGAAACCCTAGAAATGACTCTTGCAAATTTTAAAACAAAAAGTGACCAGATGATCTTGAGGAATGGAAATGTCCAGCAGGTAAAGGACATTAGGGAAAATGTACAACAAGCCACTACCGTCAGATGATCCATGCTCCTAATGGAATGTAGCTAACCGAGCAAGACACCTAATATGCAATGCAACAAGAGAATTTGATCTCTGACGGAGGGATGAAGATACCGACACTAACATGGGCTCCAATGGGGATGGAAGCTCCTTGGAGGTGCCAAGAACTACAGATCTATGGGAAAGCAGGCAGTGCCTTCATCCATTGGGCTATGGAGTCAATAACTTTGACAAAGCAAAACCAAACTCTTGACTAAATTTCAGGATTGAAATGTGACTCAAAACTGACTCAATTTCAAGACTAAAATTGACTAAAAGACCTAAATCAAACCAACCAAACAAAAACTAAAATCAAACCTCAATTTTATAGCCTTCACCTCAGACCACAAATTGAAAGAATGAAAATAGTACACACTTGCAATGTAATTTAAACAAACCGGTATGTGCAATGATACATATGATAGCAGAAAACATTTCACAAATAGTACCGTTTGAGTAGCTGTCTATTGACCAGCCCGCCGAGGTAGTCTTCGCCATTCATTTCTTGCAAAAGGAAAGCATTTTGGCCTTGATATGCAGCAATCCTGTAAGGTCCTTTCCAAAGATTTTCAAACTTGCCATGCTTACCTTTCTCTTCATTCCTTCCCATTTGAGCACTATGTCTTCTATTTGAAACTTATCCTCCTTTGCATTTCGATCATATATCTTTTTGATTCTCTCTTGTAGCTTGAAAATGTTCTGAAATACCTCCTCTCTAGTTTGTTGCAAATGAATCATTTGATTGATTCTCCGCTGCAAGTGATCATCTTCACTGCTCATTTCTTCGAGTTTAACAACTGGGACTGCAAGAGAGGTCATGAAGACTGTGTCCACACCACACACAAGCTCAAACGGAGACATGCCTATAGATTTTTTTTGACTTACTCTGTCTGCCCAAAGTGCATTGACCAGCTTTTTGTGGCAACTTTTCTTGTTCGTTTCCAGCAACTTTTTGATAATATTGACCAAAGATTTATTTGAGGATTCTACCAATCCATTGTCTTGGGGGTAATAGGTAGTTGAGTGCCCCAAAGTGATTTGATATTTATGACAAAAATCAATCATTCTTTTAGATTTAAAGGCTACTACATTGTCAGTGACCAGCTTATTTGGACAGGCAAAATGAGACAAAATGTTGTTTTCAAGAAATGAAATTATTATCGAATCAGTGGCCTACCTTGTGGGAATCACCTCAATCCATTTGGTGAAATAATCCGTCACTGTGAGGATCCATTTGTCTTGCGCTGAAGAAGAAGGATGGATCTCGCCAATAAAAGCCAAAGCCCACTGCTGAAATGGAGCACTGACCTCAATGGGCTTGAGTGGTAAAGGTTGCAATTTTCTCTTACCTTGAAACATCGGACATTGGTGGCAGCTTGTCAATGTTTTGTACACATTAGCAAAGAGATTTGGCCAATAATATCCCGCCCTCAAAATTTTATTGGCTATTGTCTTCCAGAAAAGATGGCCTCCATAATCTCCCTTGTGAAAGTCTTCCATAACCTGTTTTGCCTCTTCTTCAATGAAACAATTGAGCAAGACACCATAGGGATCTTTCCAATAGAGTGCATTATTCATGATACAAAACCTGGCAGCCTTAAATTTCAGTGTCCTACTTTTGTTCTTAGCCATTCTAGGTGGTGATGATAGATTTTGGAGTACATAAACAATGTATGAATGCTAAGCAAAAAGAAGAAAAATTTCTGATACCTGAGCGGGCAGACTCTTTTCATCTTCCTCAGACATAGAAAGAATGAGATTAATGTCCAAGGGGTGCAAATTTGACTCAACCATTAGTTTAGCCAGCCCCTGTCCTTTGATGAGATTTGTTGGTTTTATCTCCACGTCATATTCCAATAAGGCAGTAATCCATTTTGCCTCTTCTCCCCTCTGGATCTATTTGCACTAAGACATATTTAACAACAGCATTAGGGACATAGGCAAGGATGTGAAAATGTAGAATATAAGCCCGAAAATCTTTCAATGTCTTTACCAAAGCAAGGGCCTGTTTTTCAATAACACTATACTTTAATGCTGCATCCATTATGATTTTGCTGAAAAATGCAATTGGTTTCTCAAGCTGGTCTCTTTTATGCAAAATTGAAAAAAGGGCCAATTTCACCAAATTGAAAGACTTAATTGCTTCCTCGGTCCATCTCACTACACTATATTTTTTGAGCATGTTTGTAATTTCCCTTAAATGTTCTACATGGTTGGGCACAAAGCGACCTAAGAAATTCATCTTACCATTGAATGATTGGCTTTCTTTCTTACTTCATGGAAAATCAATCCTTTAAATGGCTTCCACTTGAGATGGATCAATGCAGATGCCCTCCTTTGATATAATATGACCGAGAAGCTTGCCTTCATCCATGGCAAACAAAATTTTCTTTGGATTGAGAGATATACCATACTTCCTACACCGCTGAAATACAATTTTCAAATGATAAAGATGTTCTTCACCTGAATTAGAGAAAGTTGTCAAATCATCAAGACAAACAACTAGAAAAACATCTTTTTCATTAGCAAATGCGATATCCATCACCTGCTGAAAGGTTGCACCTGCATTTTTCAATCCGAAAGGCATCTTTGCATAGTGAAAAGTTCCCCACGGAGTGGTGAATGCTATTTTATCTCTTTCATTCTCATGGACTAGAATTTGGTTATAACCCGAATAACCAGTGTGTAGCAACATGCGAGATGCTCCAACTACTCTCTGAAGTATGTGATCCATCTTAGGCAATGGATAGTTGTCCTTCAAAGATACTTTATTCAAATTTCTGAAATCAATACATAACCGAATCTCACCTATTTTCTTACACACAAGCACCAAATTTGAAATCCAATCTGAAAATCTTATGGGAATGATGATACCATCTTTGTACAACCAATTTACTTCCTTCTCAATTGAGGGTAGCAGCTTTGAATTTATTCTTCTTAGCTTCTGATGAAAAGGCTTCTGATTTGGCTTGATCGGGATGATATGCTAAATTATGCTTGTGTCATATGCCTTCAAATCTGAATAATCCCAAGCAAATACATAAGTAAAAGAAGATAGTAGACTAATATACTCTGTTTTTACCTATGGGGGCAACGCCTTTGATAATTTCACCATTTTAGGATTTTCAGTTGATCCAATGTTCACATCCTCAACTCCTTTCTCGGTTGGTAGCAAGCTCGGTTTTTGGGCCACATCATCTTGATCGAACAACTCCTCTAAAGGTATTAGACCTTTACGAATGACATTGTCCTTCAGCTGCAAAACTTCCATCTAATTGACTTCTATATTTGCCTCACCATCATCATACTCCACATCAATATAAGTGTCTTTGAATTTACCTTCATTTTGCAGAAATTCATTGATCTCTTCATCATCTTGAAACACTTGCCAATACATTTGATTGTCGGGGACAGCTGGGCAATGTTTCACATGAATCTCAAACTTGTTGTTTGAATTCATTGGAATTTTCAAATTACTTGTTGTTGTTGCAAGTGAATCTGCAATGACATTCTGAACATGAGGGACACATGTCAAAGTGTAATATGAAAATACTCTCAAGATATCTAATACCGCATTGCGATAGGCCCGCATTCGAGGATGCTTAGCTTGGTATTCCCCTTTCACCTACTTGATAACTAACTCGGAGTCACCATACACTGAACTCCTTTTAGCATTCAACTTTCTAAGAATTTTCAAACCAACAATTAAAGCCTCGTATTCAACCTCATTATTTGAATAGTCAAAAGCTAGTTTATAAGAATAGACCCTTACATTGCTTGGCACTTTGTTTGGGGCGAAAATAGGGTTGCGTATCCAAATGCTAATTCTATCACCTTCCCTTGCTACTGTGCCATCAAAATCCATGCTCCACAAGCCTGTTTCGTCCTCTTCCAAATGCTGAAACTCTGTTTGCTGCCCATCAATATGTTGCTACTGTTGGAAGGCTGATTCCTCAGTGGTACTATCAAGTCTTTGTCTTTCTTGCTTTAAGACCTCTTTGAAATTTTCAGTGATCTCGGGAATGTCTTCTACTTCAACTACTTGGCTATTTGCATCATTAAAGCTATCTAAATTGAAAACAAATGATTCTAAATCAATATGTACATAGTTGATTAGATGATTTACCGGTTTCTCCTTGCTAGTGATCATGTACTTCATCTTTTTCTCCCGGTATAATTTCCTCATTTAACCGAACACGGGAATAGTAGCATAGGAGAAATCAAGTTGCATTGTCCCTTTAATCTTTGCTCCCCAAGATCTGGACAGAAGCATGCCAAATCTTGGAGGTATATCCGCCACAACCACATCCATCAAAACAGTTTTAGCTGGAATCGAATCCAAACTGACCACCAAAACTTTGATAAGGCCTGTTGACCACTATGTGTCAACTTCCAATAGCAGTACACCCCCTTTTTCTTCACAAAAGGGGTAGCGCTTGATTGACGTGTCCGTGCCATTCGAAAATCATCGTCGACTTGATCATATTATGTTGTAAACCTAGTCTGCATGAGTAAATTGTAAATAATCTTAGCAAAGTTGAGTCATGTATGTAAATTGCCTAGGTGGACCTAATTTTCTAGTGATAATCTACATTCCGGAAGGTTTTTTATCTCACCGATCCATGATCGACAGAGTTTTCCTTCAACCTAACCCCAAAGCCAGAATGAATTTTGTCATTAGAATCTTAGGGGAATCCTAGTGTGTTGATTTGCTAGATTATGTTTGGTCACAAAACTGGGTGGTCTATGAGGGTCTATTTCAAATGGGTTTTCCCCCTTAAGATGTAAAATTGTAAAGTTCATGATGTAAAGTGTCTTGAGGAAAAGTTAAATGAAAAATAAGTTGACAGTTCATAAATAGGTAGAAGAAGCTGAGATGGACCAAGGGTTAGAAGTTGAAACATAGAAATAAAAGGGTTTCAAGCTCAACGAAAGATGGTTGAAATAAGAGTGCACCAGTAAAGGTATGAGTCTCTATGTCAACAAAAAGGGTGGTGTAAAATATGACGAAAGATAAAAGCATGCATCCTAAATCAATAAAAATCAGTTTGGAAACACTAGGGTTCTTGTCACAAACCCTAAGGTGTCCCATTTATCTAGGATGAAGTGGCTCAAAAATAATTTGATGCACTTAAATATGCGTTGAACCATACACTGTTGTGATAGTTGTTCAAGCCCTTAGATAATGTTGGAGAAGCGCTCTTGTTGGTGTATAAATAAGAGGTGTTGCGGAGGTTATAGTGACACCTTAAGAAGCATAGAAAGGAGATCATTTAAGGAGGAAGGAGGTTGAAGTATACCTCAGTGAGCCACAGCCCTAAGAGAACCAGCGAAGAGGAGAATGAAGTCAATTTTGTGACTGTTAGGATAGTTTTGGGTAGATGCAACCAGTGAGGGAGAGAGGGTCTAATTAAGACTAGGCCGAGTAGGTGAAAGGTGTCTTGCACATAAAATTTGTGGGTATTTTATATGTTGTAGGCCAAAGTGTTGCGTTGCAAGTGTAGTTGGATAGAAGGCTTGTTTAGGGAGGCTGAGTAGGCTACTAAGTGTTGATCTAGATTATAATTGATGTCAACATGGATATATTCTGGGATATTAAATGATGATGTGAAGCCAACGAGAAGTAGATTCATGAAGTAACACGAGCAAGAAGCCAAGGACGAAAGCCATTAGGGAAGCCATTGGAAGTCAAGAACAAGAGTTGTCAAACAAGAGCTATCAGAAGCAAGAGAAGTAGTTCATCGGAGCATATCCCTTATGCCCAAAGGTAAGTGCTAAAGGGAAGAAAAACTACACTTATTGCATATACCCAAGAGTAAGTGCTAAAGGAATAAAATAGTGAAATCAGAGGAGCTTTGCAGACCTGATGGTTCTGTTACAATATGCCTCTATTGAAATATCGCATCCATTGCATCACGAGTCTTGAAACCATGTTGTTACACTGAAATCTCGGATTGTGATATGAGTTGTGGACCCGTTGGTCCCATTATAACACACCCTAATTAATATCACATCCATCGTGTCGAAACCTTTGAAAGTTATGAAGGATTGTCACATTAAAACTTTGATTGCGATATAATATATGGACCTGAATAGTTTATGGTAACAACCATAATGAAATATCGCATCTGCCTATTGGAACTTCCATATCGCAATTCATAAAGTGATGTCACATTAAAAACTGCAATTGCGATATTATTGCAGACCCGACTACACCACTATGGCATAACTTAATGTAATATCGCATCTGTTGAATCACAAGTTTCGAAGGGATGACGTGTAAAACCTCTGATTGTGATAATATTGTGGACCCGATGGATTCATTAAAAATAGTTCATTAAATATCACATCTACTCCATTGGAATACAGAGCATGTGCACACTTGTAAAACCTTCGATTTTTATGAAGTTGCAATTGTGGGATTAAAGGAATGACTTCGATTCTCATGAAATTGCCATTGCGAGATTAAAGGTGATGACATAGCATGTGGGACCTCCATGTGGGTATAATAGCTCTTATATGGTTTCCATGAATAATCAAGTCTATGGATAAAAGACTCTCTGATATATATTTTTAATATACAAGTCGGCCTCCCTCCAATAGATGCGTCCTTTGGTCATTGGTGAAACTCGTATAAAAACGAGTTAAAATGCTTCAATTATGAGTATCTATCTTAGGCATAAAAATAGAGCATAAAGAAGCTCACAACTTGTGAACTTGAATAGACAAAGGAAGCTGAAGGAACAGTAGAAAGAAAGCCAAAGGTCGAGTGAGCATAGAGGAAGTTGAAGGTCCAGTGGAAGACGAAGGTAAAAAACATTTTGTTGACTGGGTTAATAATTGAAAGTTCGAACATATAATTAATCTGTAGAAGTGCAGCCCGTGATATGTTAAAAAGGGACTACATAAGGTAGGGTTGTTTTATAATTGTGCCACAACCTGTAGCCGCAATAGTTTCTCTTCTAAAGCAATTAACCCTGAAGCAGTTATCATGACTGTTAGAATAGAGGGTTGAAACAAAGAGTTTTGTGTGTGCAAGATCATTTAAGATACATTGATGATTGTAACCATTATGCGTTAGTCATCATGATGTGACTTGGAGATTCTGTTTGATAAATATGAAGAGTTGTGAAGACTCCTTCATATGAAGGCAGGTTGTCATTAATGAAGTGATTTGGAGAAGACATTGCTGAAGAGATTGACAGGGCTCATTGAAGAAGATATTGGGAGACGTGAAGTACAATCAAACATACCTTGACAAAGTGAACTAGATATAGGGTTGGATCCCCTAAGGTTGGTGCCTAAAAATTGACAACTTTGGAGCCTTGGAAGTCCAAGTCAGTGCTTAGCAAATATAGGTTGTAGCTTCGAAGATTGAGGATTGGTGTCCTTTGAGTTGGTGCTCCTAAACTCAAGGTTTGTGCCTTGGATAAGATAGGGTCAAAGCCCTAAAGGTCAGAGCCTCACTAAAGTCCAAGTAGGTGCTTGGCACATCCCAAGTTGGAGCTTAGGTGTCTTCGTCAAGGGTTGGAGCCCTACCCATATTTTACTTCATTCGTTATAAATATTATATTAATAAAAGTGTTTACTTCTATTGTTCATTTTTGTGTTCTAAATATAAGTGATCTAACTGGTAAATGTAGCAATTGAAAAGAAACACTGATTCACCCCCCTCTCAGTATTTCCAACAATTGGTATCAGAGCCAGTACCTTAACTCAAATCCAAATTGATTGAAATTAAACATTATCAGACATATCTGAGCTACTGATGAAAATATTCAATTGTGGAAAATTGTTCATTTTCATGTTCTAAATTGAAGTGATCAACTGGTAAAGGCAGCATTTGAAAAGAAACACTGATTCACCCCCCTCTCAGTATTTCCAACAATTGGTATCAGAGCCAGTACCTTAACTCAAATCCAAGTTCATGGAAATTAAACATGGTATCAGAGCATATCTGAGCTACTTTGATGGACAATAAATCAAATTGTGGACAAAGAAATGAAAAAGAGTTGTGGGTGTTTGGATCATGTAGTATACAGCTCAACAAAAGACATGGAGATGTGGTCTCAATAGACTACATGATGAGATGGGTTGGGAGTTTTGGTGGATCGGTGGTGAACTTGGTGCACTTCAGCATGTTGTGTGGTAGTCTGTAGATCATGGACTTCCTATGTCTTGTCATGGATGGTTGGGACAACTCGAGGGTTTCTTTGGTAGGGAAGAGATCAGGTTGATTGATATGGCTTCATTTGATGGACTACAAGTTGGGAGGCTAGATTCTTCATAAGGTCATGATGTTTCATATCTGAGATTAGAGGGATTTGCATGAGTGGCATTTGATTTAGGAGGATGAGTGCTTGCAAGACTGAGCAGGGAAGAAAGCTCAATCCTCCAAATTCTCAATCCTCATGGCTTGGAGTACCTAGCAATCTATAAAAATCAACACTCCCTCTTAGCGAGGGAGCTACTTCCAAGACTAGGAAGTAACCATCATCATCGGCGACACTAGCCCATATGGTGTCCATCAGTGTAGCATACCTTATCTAATGAACTCGACAACCTTGGTAGTACCTCTATCAAAACCTAAAGATCACAAACCTCCATTGGATTCCTCCCTATAAGTATAGATTTCCTTTTAGCCTACATGATCTTCATTAGCTCAATCCTACAAGGCCTTATCCTTCTGGATCAAATACTACTCATGCAAATCCCTCAAACCTTGGATATACAACATCATGATCTGATGAATACTCTAGCATGCCAATCTGAAGTCCATCACATGAAGCCATCTCAATCAACCTAATCTCATCGACGCCAAAGAAATCCTCGATCTATCCTAACTATCCATGACAAGTCGAAGGAAGTCCATCATATGAAAAGAACCACACAACATATTGAAGGGAAATAGGTTCACCACTGATCCACTAGAAATCCCAGCCCATCTCACCATGTAATCTATCAAGACCACATCTCCATGTCCTTAGCTTAACCATCTGCTCCATGATCTAGACACCCACAACTCTCTTTGAGTTTTTTTGTTGTGAAAAATCTCATTCATCTCCCTTAAAAATAGGCCAGCTTCCCTTTGATACCATGTTTCTTTCCACGAACTTGGTGTCTAGGATAGAGACTTAAAATCTTTGATACTACCACACCAAGAATCACAATGATACTACTTTATAGAGTGGAATATAAACAATAGTAGATCCACTAGTGCAAAAAATATAGACAACTTTTTACAAATTTCAAACCAACTTCGTTGTATTAAACAACATATTATACAACATTCTAGGTCTCTCGTATCAAGGATAATGGACCTCATACATTCATTGATACAAGACACAAAATTGGGGCTCGGTGTCAGTCCATCGACAACCAAATTGCCCTCAAAAAGATAATATGACGATGTGGCTGATGTAGTTGACTCTCTGAGTTCCTCTCGATCATACCTTGTACCTTCCGAGTCCTTTGGCTCCCAATCTGTAGCTCTTGCATTGATTAATGCTCCAAGTCCATCTAACCACTGAATATTGACTTCCAACCTACTCATTAGTTTATCGTTCATCCATAAACACATCAATAGATCAAGGCTCATGTCGAATTATTCATAACTCCCCTTGTGAACAATGCTCAATATGACCACCACTAATCCTTAGCTACTGAGGGACTTCATCCCGCTATGGTCTGCATATGCTTCTGCAATGAAGACCAACATAGGGCACAAAGGGTTTTCATTTATCACTCCAAGATGTGGATCTCCCACAATGAACACAGGCTAGGAGGATTTCACACCGTCTCTTGTATAAGTCCTTCTCCACACACAAGTTTAGGGCTGCTCAACTTCTCCTAGTTGATTAGATCCTTAACCTCAATGACTACCACTCTAGTAGCTACATTTTTCCATCAAAGTGCTGCACATCGGGCTTTAACTTAAAGACTATCATGTTTGTAACAACCCTCATGAAAGTTCCATGTAATAATGTTAAAAACAATAAGCAGGGATGTAAGGGACACTTATTCCAAGATGAATGTTGGGAAAGACATCCTAGCAGGTGTTCATTTGATTTTTTATGCCTAAGAAAATTGGCAAAGGAAATGCCTATGGAATTAAAAGGCATTTTGGCACGTTTATTTATGGAAATAATGGAAATTAGGAGAAAAAAGAGGTGAAATGTCATAGGTTTCATGTGAGGAGGAAAATGAACAAAAATAATGGAAAATGAAGAAAGCAGAGGCCTTATTCATTAAAAGGCTTCTCAGGACCAGTTGGTAACCTTTTTGTCAGTTCATTTTCTGAGCTCTCTCACTATTCTCTCTCTCTCTCTCTCTCTCGTACTCTTGGAGACTTAGGGTTTTCTTGGAGCATTCTTAGTGGGCGTGGCATACTTGGATTCTTGGAGAAAGAAGTCAAAGGAAGAGCAGGAAAGTGTAAGAAGGCATCAACATCAGCTGCTACATCAAAGTTTCTTGCAAGTACCGAGTTGCATGTATGATTTATTCACTATTTTTGTCATGCATGGCATATGTATGTGGTTTCTGTGGTTAGCAAAGGCTGCAACAGATCGAAACCAAGAATGTAATCATGATGTTTCACCTGCAACCTTTGTTAACATGTCCACAATGACCATGAT
>APFE030621646.1:0-15798 GCA_000404065.3 Pinus taeda
AACTCTCAAAATTTCTTGGGTTTTCTGCTAGGAGGAGGCTAATGAGTATCATGGTGAGTGAGAGAAGCCTCGGTCAAGATGCGGAGTGGGTTGGTCTTCTTCTTCCATTTTTGTGCTTTGGCCAACCACCTTGGATCCGGCGATTGTAATTATGACATTCCTCTAAAACCATGACACCTGTGCAAAAATTGAAAGAGGTTTTTATTCTTTGGCATGTTATGGACAAAAACCTCTCGCAGTTTCCCAAAATTCAACTTTGACGGATCTGAAACATCATTTGAGTGAAACTTGCCCTGATGTGTGAAATAAGGAATTTTGTCGAAATGAAGCGAAATGTAAGGGGATAGGGGGCTTCTAAATTCTTGGGGAAATGTTTGGGAGTGGGGAGGGATGTTAGGAAGCAGGGGAAAGTGGAATCGCAGAGATTGAGTGAGGGGAAGGGGTCCAAAAGGGCAAATCACAGGCCAAACCTAGAAAATTGCCAGGTTGTAGCTAGAAACTAGGGTTTGTGCAAAAATGAGGAATTTGGCGGATCTAAGGGGTGGGAAGTGTTTGATAAGGTACATGAAGGATAGGGGAAGGTGTATGAACATCAGGAAACAAGTTTTGCCGATGATTTGACCATCCGAGAGAAAATGGCTTCAAAACCCTAGGAGAGGGAAATGACCTTGCCTGGGCGCAACTGAAGCATAACAAGACGTAAAATGACTCATTAGACACTGACATGATAATGAAAACCCTATGAATGATGATAGACTCAGCTGAATGATGACATATACCACCATTTGGACAACTTTAGAAGGAGTGAAAGCAAACCCTAGACCTAATGCCTAGTGACCAAATTTTGCCTGAAAACTCTTTGAAATGACAAAATTTGACCTTGACACTTCAAAATAACTTTGTAAGAGCATGTTTGATCACTGGAGGAAGGCTGGAAAGACTGACACTAACACAATCTATGTACGAGTTAATGAAGATATTTTCCCTCTCAGATGACTCAATGCCTGAGATATTTTGTAATAGACTTCTATATATTCCCCCTCGCATTTGTTAGCAGGGGTTGGACATTGGATGTAAGAAATCTTTTGATATCTATTCTGCTCCTCTTTTACTGTAAATCTTCAGAGAATTAATACAAAGGATGATGGAATTTCCAAAGCTCTGTGTCTCTTGATGTTTTGCTGGTGTATAGCTAAATGTTGTAGGATTCCTGCGTATCTCATGACTCAATAAGTTTCTCTTGTCACTCTTTGTTATATGTTTGTTATCTTGCATATATAATTCATGTTTCCCATGTTTTAAATATCTAATAGCAAGGAAAAAGAATAGTTCCAGGATTTAATCACAGATTACTCTGGACTCAATCTAAGCTATTATAAATGTTTTCTTCAGTTATGGTAATGAAAGTGTAATTCTTAATTGTTACCTTTCACACTATATCATCACAGTGACCTATTGTTTCAGGAATTCGAGTTTGCTCCTGAGGAATACATCCCTTTCTCACATCCCAGCTTAGTGAAAAATTCTTAACTACTTTTCACTGGTTGTTCACACTCCATTATCACAATCTACAGTTTGTTTCATGAAATATATAAAGGCCCTGTAATTCCAGTTGCACCAAACTCAGGACTTCAAGAAACCAACAGCCACGGACTCCATTGCCCAATGGATTAATTTACCTGCAGAAAACATTTCAAAACTATCAGAAATCATCCCCCAACCAAACAAAAACCAAAGAAAACCCTCACTTCATAACTAGCCTAAAATCTCCATAAAACAGAGACAAACCTAACAGAGAGAGCCCTCTCTGATTACAGCTGGGCTAGAAGCTGTAATCCAAAGATTGGTTAGTGGTTACCCCGGCCGTATTCCCTTGGGAGTCATAGGGAACAACCTGGGTGTTAACAAGTAGTATTCCCAATCCAAAGGTTGAGATTTATCACCAAAGTACTCTCATTTTTTTCTCTTTTAATTAAATTAATTTATTAAAAAAATGTCATGTCAACCAACATCATATGAAATGAATTATGACTTTTTGGACCTGTGATATTGATAAGTCATGGTATACTAACAACATTGTTTTACAAATTAAGAATCACCATGGTAAAGTGGGGTTGAATCTCCATGGTTAAGAATTTTGTTACATATTCTTTTAAAGGTATATATGTTTAATTTTTATATCATTATTTTTATAATTAATAATAATATTATAATAGTTAAAATAAAGTTATAATTTAATTATTAATTATGATTTTTTAATTTTAACCATGTAAGATGTATTATGAAATAGGTGTTTTGATTATTATCATGAATTTATTATGAATTAATGTCTATCTACATTTACCAATCATTTAATTCATACTAAATATGATAAATATTTTATTGGTTTATTATGATTACTTTTTATCCTTGAAATGTATTAAATATTTAATGAATGTTTGGGACACTCTTTACTTTTGTACTTTTGTCCATCTTCTACGACAAAATGCAATTATCTAGATATGTAATCAACATTATCACTAATTTCTAACATAGTTGCTTTTCCGCATCACTGAACGTATTAAGTGAACAAAAAAAATTGTAGAGAACATGTTCAATGCATACATTCTATATGTAATTATGCAATTTTGAGAGATTGATCTCTTCCCCTCAAAGCCTTCCTTCCCTATCTTCATATTAGATTGTTAGGTTCTGGCACCAAACAAAGCGCATATAGAGCTCTTCCTTTCTACATTACCTCCTCCAGAACCCTCCTCATATGTTGTCTTTCGTGCCACATTCATCCAATGTTACTTACCCACCACAGGTTTCGATGGAAGATTGTTGTTGGACCCATGGGAGAAATTGGCCTATGGACAACATCATTGTGGGAAAGGTCATAATGGAAGAGGAATTATTACCACAAGATAGAGGGTGGGGGATCACAAACGTCTGTATCTTCAAACTGATTTTCAACGAGATAAGGAACACATATCACGAGAAATTGTAACCATAGAAAATGACACTGATAGAAGTGCATACATTTTGCAAGGTGCATTACAGAATGGTGATAAGATGTATACTTTGCATCCCATAGGAAATATTTGTGATGAACATACGAGAAAACTTTGTTTATATTTTTTGAAAGTATTTGGAATTCATGTATTCCTCTCAAGAGTAGCTTTTTCAATGGAGAATTTCATTTAACGAGTTTGTATGGTCTTGGGATATGGGTGTCTAACCCTTACATACTAACTCGAAAAATACAACTAGTGGATCCAACTTGGGGAGATGAAGGCTTTGATCCTGTTATTTTGGGAGGAATAACTTCTCATCATATAGCAACGATTAAATTAGGTATATTAGCAGGTTTATTCCATCTTATTGTTCGTCTTCCCCAACATTTATATGTAGGATTACACATGGAGAATATTGAAACTATCTTATCTAGCATTAAATTGGTGGTATATGGGTAAATCTCAGAATTTTTTCTATTATCTCCAAGAAGAAAATACTATGAGAATATTTGAGAAAATGGAAGAAAATACTATGAGAATATTTGAGAAAATAGAAGACTATTCCTGTTAGAAAAAATGGTGGAAGATTCTTTGGGAACACATCACAAGATATTTGTATAAAGATTCGCAGAGAAACAATCCAATTGCTCTTATAATAATATTTTTATCATTACTACCTTTTATAGGTGAAATATCTTAAATATTTAATGAATGCTTGGTTAACCCCTCACTTTTATCTCTTGGAGTCACTGAGTTGTATTTATCTTATGTTTGAAATTTGATTAAAGAAAGTGTAGTGTAAGTGTATCTAACATGTTGGTATAAATTACTTGGAAATCTTATAGGGTTAAGTGGATTTTTTCTTAATTTTAAAAATAATAAATAAATAAATAAATACTATATATATATATATATATATATATATAATATTATATTTTGAATTTTATAAATTTTCTAAATTTTTATTATTTAATTAATATTAATTGAAATAAATTAAAATAAACTATATTAGTGTAATTGGATTAAAGTGTAGATGGTCATGGAGAAGCTCGGGATGGATCGCTCGCGCAAAGGTCTGGGCTAGGGCAAACCTCTTGCGCATCTACTGCAGCTCGTAGAGGCTAGGGTTAGTAACTTTTCCACCACTGCGAGCTCGATCCTGAATCCCCTGCTGCAGCTAACCTTCTGCCATTCGCTACTGTCTTTTTCGGTGCCGACAAGGTGTCAGATATGGATGACCTGGAGCTTGAATCGGTGGACTATTCGGCAGATCCATCGCCGGACAAAATCATATTTGGGAACCCCTGTTTTGGACATCGTTCTAAGTCGGTGCCCTCCTCCTCGTCATCGGTCCCTGGGTTCCCATCCTACCTCTCATCCGATTCGCCCTATGTACATCATTCCTCCATTGCATCTGCAGGTGTTTTCCCCACTGGATCACCGCCCCTCGAAGACCCTTCGTTTTGCGCCTGCTTCTCTGCCGTTTTTGGCCTCGGATACTCCTCCCTCATCCTCGATTGATCCTCAAGCTCCGCCCTCCTCATCAGTGCCTCTCCCTCTGCCGATCTCTATCCCCGATGCTCATCCTCTCACCTCAGGTTTGCGCTCCTCTTTTTGTAATGATCCCCCTGCGGGTTCTACTCGACCTGCTCATCTCCTATCAAGGGATGGCATCACCAACCCTCTGGTAGACCACCCGTCGACCCCTCGATCCGGCAGAAAGAAGGTTCACTGTGTGCGATCTACGTCACGGGACATCTCCATAACATTTGACGAATCGAAGCCGCTCGGAGAGTATGTGGATATCGCAAACACCGTGTTAGTAGGACACGTCCGGGGCAGATCCTTCTCAAGGCAGAGACTCACTCTATGGGTTAAGGAGATCTGGGGCGATGTGTTCTGCGACCTGCCAGAGGTTCATGTCCTCCCTAGGGGCTGGTTCTCCCTAAAGTTCTCAAAGGAAAGTCAGACAGATATGGTTCTGGGGCGTTATTGGCATATCGAAAGGGCTCCGGTACTTCTCAAGCGCTGGAGTCCTCTTTTTGAACCTGAGCGGGAATAGCTTGGTGTTGGACCGATCTGGGTCCGCCTCCCTGGTCTTCCTCTACCATTCTGGGCCGAAGAAGTATTCATTCGGATTGGCAATGCTCTCGGGACCTTCTTGGATTTCGATCGCTCATTTGTGGAATCCGGGCGCCGAACACTTGCACGGATTTTGGTTCATATGGACACCCGGGAAGGGCTGGAGAAGCAAATTACGCTCCAATGGGGCAGATGCATCAGGCTACAGCTATTGGATTACGAAGGAATCCCCTTCCGGTGCAGAAGGTGCCATGAAGTCGGTCACCTCGCTAAGGACTGCCCTCTAAACAAGAAAGCAGAAGACTCGACGAAGAATATCCCGAAGCCATCCTGGATGGTATCTCCTAGTGCTCCTCGGTCTTCCTCTGTCGGTCCATCCCCTCCAGCTTCAGCAACTGTGGACGTCTCTGGGCTCAGGCGTCCTTCGCCCCCTATCACTAGGCCTCGCTCGACGGCTGGATCGGATCTGCTCTCTGGATCTCCTATATCATTGGTTCCTTCATCGAATGATATCATTGGCCCCTCATCTCATTCTCCTATGATTCACTGTCCCCCCTCTTCTTCTCCCCCCATCTCAACGGTCCCTATTATTACCACTTCTCCCCTTCAGGATTGCTCCTCCCCGCAGGCATCTTCCCCTCCACATCCATATTATCTTAGATCTCGAAATCCTGCCAAAGAGAACCCAATCGGACATTCCGGTTTGGGCATTGTTTGTTCTGATGGGGGTGTTTCGAACACCAGAGGGAGAAAATCCCACCTCTCTAAAGCCATTAAACTTGCTGGGGCAGAGGTGGTCTCTGGCAGACAATCGACCATAGTCGGGGTCCTTAGAGCGGGACATACCCCTAGAAGTATCCCTCCATGAAGCGTCTTTCATTTAATTGTCGAGGGCTGGCTAGTTCCCCCAAAAAACTAGCCTTGAAGAGACTCATCGAATCTGAGCCTATTGATATTATCATGTTACAGGAAACCCTCTGCTCTGCTGATCAATGCTCCCGATCCATGCTCACCTTGATCCCTGGTTGGAACTTTTTTGCTAATGACGCTGTGGGCCGGTCTGGGGGGCTCGCCATCGGGATCAACTCTCGCACCATCAATTTAATTTCAAGTTGGGGGGGGGGGCGGGATTCATTGGAATGGATATCTTCTCTGCAGATCTCGGCATGGATCTTAGAATTGTCAATATATATGCGCCATGCTCCCAGAGAGAAGCATTCTGGCAGCACATTCTTCAGCTTCCCTTACTGAATGAAGATCATGTCATCATCGGAGGTGACCTTAACTTCTCGCTGGGCTTCAGGGAATCCTGGGGATCGGATGCTCAAATTGATCCCATCACTAACTTCATGCTCAATCTGCTAGAGCAATCAAATCTTATAGATGTTCCCATGCAGTGCCCACTTCCTACCTGGCGGAATAGACGAGTTGGGGACGCTGCCCTTGCTCGCAGACTTGACAGATTTCTTCTTAAAGAACCTCTTATCCAGCGTGTGCATCTATTCCGTCAATGGGTTGGCTCGGGGGGGATATCGGACCATAATCCGATTTATATGGAGATACTTGGCCCTTCCAAGAAACCCAAGGCACCATTCAAGTTCAACCACACCTGGCTGAAGGACCCTACATTCATCAAGCTGATCAAGGAGTACTGGTCAACTCATCCTATCAATGACAGCGAATCTTATGCTAAAGGTTTTTGCAGAAACCTTACTGAATTAAAGCATATATCGATTCAGTGGGCAAAGGCGAAATTGGAGAGGGATACTGCTCAGCTTACCCAAATTGAGGCCGATCTTTTCTCTCTGACTGACGATCGAGGCCTGGGATTCATTTCTGCGGATGACAAAGACAGACTTATCGACTTGGAGAGACAAAGAGCCAAGATCCTCAACGAGAGGGAGGAATCTATTAGATTAAGAAGCAGAGCATTATGGTTACAAGCTGGGGACGACAACTCCAAGTTCTTTCACAGCTATGCAAAGAGCAGGAAAGTTTCTAATACAATCTGGAAGCTCCCTTCCCCGGATGGTGATATTGCAGACAATTTTCAAAAGCTTGCACATCTGGGCACCACCCATTTTAGGAACCTGTACAAGAGCCCCCGGGAAGCCAATTTATTGGACATCATCAATGTGGCTAATCACTTCCCTCGATTTGTGGAGGAAGAGGATGTGGCGGTTTTAACAGACCATGTTACAGCTGAAGAGCTTGAAGGGGTATTGAAGTGGTTCAAGAAAGATAAAAGCCCAGGTCCCGATGGATGGACCATCGAATTCTACCTTGCCTTCTTTGAAGAGCTGGGGCAGGATCTACTGAGGGTGGTTGAGGAAAGCAGAGCTACAGGCACCATTTATCATGCCATCAATTCCACATTTATTGCCCTCATACCCAAATCGGATACCCCTGCATCCTTTGATGACTACCGCCCCATTTCACTGTGTAACTGCCTATATAAAATTATCTCAAAGATAATTGCCAATCGGCTTAGACCTATCCTCTCCAGGTCCATTGCTCCGCAGCAATTTGCCTTTCTAGAATCCAGACAAATTCATGAGGCCATTGGACTTGCACAAGAAGCCCTTCACTCCATCTGGTCTAAGAAACTAAAAGCCATCCTTCTCAAAATTGACCTCTCGAAGGCATTCGATCGTGTCAGCTGGCTCTATCTGAAAATGATTCTCATACACTTGGGGTTCCCACATTCTTATATCTCTTGGATCATGGCCTGCATCACCTCTCCCTCTTTCAGTATCCTCATCAATGGCTCGGCCTCCACCTTTTTTCACTCAGAAAGAGGTCTGCGACAGGGATGCCCCCTATCTCCTCTTCTCTTTCTCTTGGTCATGGAAGGCCTCAGCCGCCTCATGGAAGATGCTAAGAGGGCTGGAGAAATTGGCGGTCTTGGCATTTCAGATTTGTGCTACCTCACACATCTGCTATTTGTCGACGATGTTCTTATTCTACTTGATGGCAGTATTAGAGACTCTCGGACATTCTTGAAAATCTTGCAAAGATTCTCTGCAGCTACAGGTATGCAGCCAAATCAATCGAAGTCCACCATCACCTGCGCTCGCACATCTGTTCAGGAGACTCGGACGGCCCTTCAGGCTTTTCCTTATTCGGTGCACCCTCTGGATAGCGGTTTCAAATACCTGGGTTTCAATCTGAAGCCCACCTGCCAGAGGATCGCTGATTGGGTCTAGTTGGTGGCCAAATTAGAAAAGAGGCTTATAGGCTGGAGTCACAGATATCTATCTAGGGCCGCCAGACTGGTGCTAATCAAATCAGTGCTAGAGGCCACCCCGGTCTTCTGGATGGCACTAGCCTGGATCCCAAGGAATATCCTGGGGAGACTGCAGCAGCTGTGCAATCGTTATCTATGGAATGGGAGCCAGGAGAAAAGAATTTTTGCTTGGATTAGCTGGAAGAAAATCTCTTTGCCCAAAAAATGGGGTGGTTGGGGACTCAAAGATCTCCCAGATTTTGCCAAAGCACTTGCTGCCAAGATGGGTTGGACATTGCTTTCGAGTCAAAATCTGTGGACACATGTTACTTATCATAAATACATTTGGCCTCAAAACATGTTGGATTGGGCCCGGCTACCGACCTGGTCATCGAAAGGATGTTCCTCTGTTTGGAAGGCCTTGATTGATTCCCTCCCTCTCATTCGAGACAACTTGGCCTGGCGCATAAATGATGGCATGACGGGCAGGATTGGCTTGGACCCATGGAATAACAGCGGGGGCAGACATGTTTTAAATCAGGAGCTTATCAATTTCCTACAGTCCCGGGGAATTCGGCATTTTGCACAGATTGTCGATCCTCAGCGTACAGACATCCTTGCTCAAGCTTGGAAATCTGCTCAAACTTTGGACCTCCCTGTACAATGGCATCAGGAATGGGATCATTATACTATGGCATTAACTGATTCTCACATTCGCATCAAACAAGGGCCTGATGAACTTATTTGGTGCCCTGCGGACCATGGTTCTTATGCACCTAAGTATGGTTACAATGCTCTTATAGCTCACAGAGCTCCGGAACAGATACACCCGTGGTGGCAGATCATTTGGAAACTTAAGGCCTCTCCCGGATCAAAGCTTTTTTTCTGGTGTGCTCTCCATGGTATCGTGCCTACGGGAGAACAGCTGATCCGCAGAGCCATACACGGACCCACTTGGTGCACCCTCTGCAAAAATGAGGCGGAATACACAAACCACATTTTTCTTCTTTGCCCGACTGTCCAAGCCTTATGGAGAAATATTTGTCAACAATTGGGCATTTCGGGACATTGGAGCGGACCTGATATACAGAGTGCTTGGGGTAGCTGGTATCAAAACCACCTGGGCTCAAAAGCAATCAACCTCCCCCCAGTGGTCACCTGGTACATCTGGCTCGCCCGGAACAGAGCTATTTTCGAGGATCGACCGATCTTGAGCTGCCGGATTGAAGTTGCTGTAAATGTTGCATATCAGTTGCTTCCAGATCTGCCACCACACAGGCCCAGAACCATTCAGCCCATGCCCGAGATTGACAGATCCATACCTTGGGGCTTTTTCGACGGGGTAGCAAATCAAGCCGGGTGCGGTGGAGGTTTTGTCCTACACATAAATGATCAGCATAGATATCTGGCCAAACTGGGTTTCGGAAATGGATCAAACAACCTGGCTGAGCTCTCTGCTTTACATAACCTCCTACAATTTGCATTAACTCAACAGCTCACTCAGATCAATATTTTTGGTGACTCATTAGTGGTTGTAAACTGGATAAATAATGCCACTACATGTCACTCTCACTCTCTCAGCAATCTACTCCAAAATACACTCATCCTCAAAGCTGCCTTTGTACATTTCACCTGCGTGCATATCTACCGAGAACACAATTGTGAGGCGGACAAACTATCAAAAGAGGCTTTGTCAATACCGCGAGGCGATGGGCACATTGTGGAGCAGAATGGGACTGTCGAACACCGGTTTTTCCATCGCCCATATATAGAACAGAGGCATCTGAGGGACAATAGTCCCAACCGCTGACAGAGTATGGAGTTTATCAATTTGAAAATGTATGCTGTCTATTAGATATATATCAAAACAGAACTTTTTGTATGTGATCTGGCGACAGAGCGATAGTGCCAAACAGTGAAATGAGTGTTTAGCTTATCATTGATGCGCACTGAAAATCACCGGATAGGGTGGAGTTTTTTATGATTTTGGCATATCTTTGATGCGCACTGAAATCACCGGATAGGGTGGAGATCATTTGATCATGCCAGTAATGCTATGGCATCTGCTATGTAATTTTCAATATTAATGGAAGTTACTGATTTTCCCAGGGGAAAAAAAAATTGGATTAAAGTGTAATATTACATGTTTTTATTACTTTAAAAAAAAAATTAATAATCTACTATATTAATGAACAAATCAATAAATATTATTGCCTAAAGTGTAAATATTAATGTTTTATTATTTAAAAAATATTAATATCTATATATTAATGAACAAATCAATAAATATTAATAGGAATAATAAATTAGAACAAATACTCGTGGGGAAAAAATAAATTAGAACCAAGACAATGATTAGACCCTGGAGTGGCTTTCACCTAGCCATAATGCTTATGGAGGGAAAATTGTTTTTCCTTAGAATGAGTGAAAGCGGCATTAATATGAACGCTGCTAATAATAAAAAGCAACTCGCACACAAGTAAAGGGGATATCAAGTAAAGGGGTTAATATGAAATTATGATTGTTGTAAATGTACACATTTTTACATATATATTGTTATGAGAATATAAAATTTAATAAAGTGCTTAAATCTTATTAAGTTTTCCTTCAAGTATAATAATAATAATAAAAAATTGTGTAAAAGGAATTTTCGAAAAAATATATTTAGATGCAGTAGTCTATAACGCGACTTTTTGAAAGCCTTTCTGGCTGATTTTTCCGGTCAAAATCCGGTAGTAATTTATTGGAATCCAAGTTTGATAGGCTAGTTTCTACACAATAACTGGCTCCCAGGGGTTTTTCAGGGCGCTGAATCCAAATATGCAGTTAAAAAACCATTTTAACTGCTTAAAAATCAAGATTTAACCTCATTTCCTCCGCCGGATTCCATCACCGGAATCTCCAAAAAGTCGCATTATAGACAACTCCGATTTAGATATGTATAACAAATAAGAATATTTAAAAAATATAATAATTTATGAAACATGTTTTATCAGTACTTTGGTATATTTTCTCCAAGTTCTCCTATAGATTAGGGATATTTTGCTCAAATGTTAACACTATTATTTATTTATGTTGAGTTCAAAATGTAACTTTGTCACCATATTTATCAGTGGTAGTGATCTTATTCTAAGAGGTGTGTAGATGTCAAGAATAGTATTTTCATCCAAAGGTGGTTGAAAGACTAGGAGGACAGTACCCTTGGGTTGAAAAATGCCAAATCCATTGTCCAAATGTGGTGGCTTATGAATTTTGGGTGGGTTTGCGTTTACAACATCATGTATACCAATCTAAAAAAAATGGGTGAACTAAAAAGACATTTCCCCAATTTGTTGCAAAATGGTGCAAGGCTAACACTAAATAACTTTGAGCTTATTATGTTGACAATATTTAAATCTTTGCTTTTCCAAGTAAATCCAAACTTCATTACCAATCAAAATTTGTAATGCCAATTCTAAATCCCTTTATATTTTTCTTGTGTTATGCACCAAACGTCCAAATAGCATAAAAAAAGAAACAAGGGTAACTCCAGACCTTGAGAATGAGAGAGAAGAATGAATGAGAACAATCTTGGAGGGTGAAACCATCTTTTACAATATACAAATGTACAATATGGGAAGATCTCCAAAATTATTTCTCCTTAGTATATATAGAAGATAACAGATACAACTACAATTAAAGGGTCTATCCAACTAATATGAACAGCTCAATATCTAGGGATTAGCATGCCCCTCCCCTTCAGACAAGTTTTTTCTTCAATAGATGTTTAGTTAGGGATCTTCATGCATGCATAAAAATTCTTCACATTGCCTCTTCTATTGGCAAGTTCTTTCACTTGATGATGGACTCAATAATTTCTCAATTTCATAGTTGTTTTATCCACATTTAAAGTACCTTTCTAGTTCTGTTAGGATTGTCCCTTCTCTAATGATCTCTAGTAAAATAATCTAAATTAAGATCATGTTACCATTTACTTTGTTTAGGTAGGAAACATGGAAAAACATATACACATGTGAGGATGGAAGCAACTCCAATTTGTAATCCATTCTTCAAATCCTCTACAAACCCATATATGAACTATCGTACCTGGGTAATAATTTATTTTCCTTCCTTCATTGCTCAAGGGAGATCGGTTTGAAATTTATAGCCTTGGAAATACCTAATTCCTCACTTCAAATTCCATTTCATTATGTTTTTTATCTTCTTGTTGTTTCATCCTATTTTGTTTTATAGCCAAGTTGTCCTTAAATAGTTTAATAACCTCTTCTTAGTTCTCTATGTGGTCATCCACTCCTTGAACCTTCACCTTTCCTCTCAAGGTGAGTGATGGATGGGATATCGTAGGCATAATTTTCATAAATGGTGAATTTTTTGTTCAGGTATGGAAACATGTGTTTTACCATCATTCTCTCAAGGGAAACCACTTAACCCATTATGTTTATTTATTAAATGCAAAGAAATAAAGATACTCTTCTAGACATATATTCACAATCTTAATTTTCACATCAGGTTGAGAATGGTAAGAGAAGATGTGAGGCATTTTTTTTTTGTAAGCTTGGCAAGACCTTTTCATTCATTCATTTTCGTCAAAATCATGTTACAACCATAGTTAAGACATTCAATGGCCTCAACCTTCCCATTAGGAAACTAGGTCTGTTGGCCACCGAATAACATTATATTCCATCCAAAAATGATATAGTTTGAGTCTGTCTATTGGTTCCTTATAGGATTGAATGTTTGGAAATGATCTACAACCTAAATAGCTATAGTGTAGATAACTAGTCGACATATACATCATAGAAAATTAAACAAAAATAAGTACTTCCATATCCAAGCAAACTACTACTCATCAAAGGACTCCACAGGAGTTGGGTCCTTTGCATTGGAACTTGGTAATTCAAACTGAGGAAAACACAGAATGTGTTTTTCAATGCGGCCAAGATGAACATTTTGCTATTGAATTTGGAATTGGATGAGTTGAAATTATTTTTGAACTTCTTAAAAAACCTAGATCATATTTGACAGAGCCTACTGCAGAGGTCATGATAGCTCTGGCCACAATATTTTTCATCATCTAGTAGAGATGGAAAATTTGTTTATATTGTGTGGTGCATCCTATGGTATGTCCCGGGCCAGGGACTAAGTCACGCAAATATTCTATTTGAACTTCATCTTCTGCCCGTTGATTCAATTCAGCTCCCAATGCTGAAATAAATTACTTAAATTGGGTTGGAGTGCCTGTATGATAGGCTTGGGTCACCTCTCTAATTATTTGAGCACGAGTTTTACGACCACTTCTTCTTGGTTTTTGGTATGAGGATGGACTAATGCCTCCTCGTTTCCCCGACTATCAACTACTGCCTATGCAACCTCATCCAGAAGAACTGGCATTGGTGGATGGAAGAGCCATATGATTTTTCAACTAAACAATAAAGCCACAAGTTTTCAACCAAACAAAATGAACCATGATCCCGAACCAAATTTTTTTCTCGCAATCAGGGTACTTACAAAAATTTTGAAGACCTAAAACAAGAACATATCATGAAAGCGAGATGAAGAATTTGTTAGGCTCAAGCCTTTCAAAGAAACTAAGGGTCTAATGGAATGGCCACCATTGACGCACAATACCGTATTTCATCTCCCCGAGATCAAGTGAATTGATATATAGAGATAAGCCAAGGTAAGTCTGCCACCTCAGGAAGAAGGCTACACAAACTGGCTCCCCGAGTCTAATTTTAGTAAAATCCACATCATTGTTGCAATAACTCAAATGTAGGGAATTTAGATTCATTTCCATGATCAAGACCAACAAGTCAATGATATAACCAGCATTGAAAAACATACATTCATCCACTAAAAGAATCCAAACTAGATATTGGTAATACATTCCCATTTGAGACAAAAGAATGCCAAAGAAGACGAATAGATGCATATCGAGAGACATTAAAATAGTATGCATATCGCAGTTGGAGAAGGGGAATAAAGAGAAGTACATACCCTACAGACGAAACCATGAACTTGAGAGGACCAATTGCGACTAAGAAGTAGACCCGCCTAACCTTAGTTGAAAATAAGAATACTTTTACCGAGAGCCTTCACTCTCCACCAAGAACCAAAACCCAACACAAAATAGATAGTTGCTTGGATCAATGAGCCCTTACCACCTAGAGATTAAGAGCCCAATGACTCATTGCATCACAATTAACTCTTCCCATGCATACTACCACACCACATTCATGATCAAGCATGCGAGGGCATGGGTCGAGCCACCCTCCTTCCCTTTCATCGACCAGTTTACACATGATGGTGATCCCAAGAGGAACTATGATCTATCTTGCATCCTATTAGGGAATATGTGAGGCATTTGAGTACCCAAAAATAAAACAATTAAATCCAAAAATTACTAGTGAAAATTGGATAACTATCACTTACAATAATCTTTGAGATTCCATGTAGCTTTTGAATTATTTCCATGAATTTTGTAGCTATTTTACTTCATTTAAAAGAAAGAGAAAAAAATGGGAGGATTTTGTGAGTTCATTCACCACCACCATGGTGACATTATTCCTTTCAAACTTTGGAATATCTATAATAAAATCCATTTGGACATATTCCCAACATTGACTTGGTATGGCTAATGGTCGTAAAAGATATAAGGCATTGATTTATTTCATCTTTATTCTATTGGAAAAATAATCATTCAACAACAAATTTTTGAACATCATTTTTAATAACTACCCAAAAAAAATCCTTCTTGATCTGATGGTAAGATTTTTAGGAACCCTAAATTTCCTCTTATAGGAGAATTTTGAAATTCCAAAACGACGTTTTATTTGAGTTGGGAATTCTTGCACAAAAACAAGTGATCATAATACCATAGAGAATCTTTTTTTCATGCAAATTTATCTAATGCAAGCATGTCCTCTTCTATTTGTTGAATGATCTTTCATACTTTCTAATATTATTGTAGAATTGAGGCTTCTGTGATCCATCATAGTTGTAAGAAGAGCTTCGGCTCCATAGTTCTAATATTATTTTCATTATATCATTGCTTCTTTGGAAAATGTTGTAATTCCCTCCTCCCAAATCTACCCAAGTAGTCGGCCAACCGGGCTAAACATGTGATGGGAAGTTACTATGATATGATTTGACTCCCTATGTGTCAGTTAAGGAAGTAGAACCAATGGAGACACACCATACAGACCTTCCACATCAGCAACAGAACTCTCAAGATCCATCCCAACCACTTCAACCCATGAGACCAACTGAGGTTTTAGACCATTAAACCCTCGGATGCTCCCTTGATATGGTCAAGTGTTGCGAACAAGATCCCTCAAGGACAGTTCTGGGGCTAAAATCTATCAAGTTTTGTAATAAAGTTGTAAAGTCTTCGCATTTTGTGGTCGTGAAGTGTGAAGGTGTCATGAGTCATAAAGGTTTGACTGCCCTTATTTTTGTAAAGTAAAGTCGGCTATAAAGATCTACCCATGGTCC